>VHKM01000469.1:0-274228 GCA_007210695.1 Neogobius melanostomus
AAAAAAGAGAGAGATTGCGGGGCTGATACATTAATATAGGTGCGGGGCTGAAACATTAATATAGGTGCGGGCTGAGACATTAATATAGGTGCGGGGCTGATACATTAATATAGGTGCGGGGCTGAAGACATATAAATATAGGTCGCGAGGGGCCTGAGACATTAATATGGGGAGGTGGCGGGGCTGATAACAATTAATATAGTGCGGGGCTGATACACTTATATAGGTGCGGGGCTGAGACAATTAATATAGGTGCCGGGGCTGATGACATTAATATCAGGTGCGGGGCTGAGACATTGAATATAGGTGCGGGGCTGAGACATTAAATATAGGTGCGGGGCTTGGATACATTAATATAGGTGCGGGGCTGAGACATTAATATAGGTTGCGGGGCTGACATTAATCATAGGTGGCGGGGCTGAGACATTAAATATAGGTGCGGGGCTGATTACATTATATAGGTGCGGGGCTGATCATTAATATAGGTGCGCGGGCTGAGACATTATATAGGTGCGGGGCTGAGACATTAATATAGGGGTTGCGGGGCTGAGACATTAATATAGGTACGGGGCTGAGACATTAATATAGGTGGCGGGGCTGATACATTAAATATAGGTGCGGGCTGAGACATTAAATATAGGTGCGGGGCTGAGACATTAATATAGGTGCGGGGCTGAGACAACTTATATAGGTGCCGGGGCCTGATGACATTAATATGGTGCGGGGCTGAGAACATTATTATAGGTGCGGGGCTGATACATTAATATAGGTTCGCGGGCTGATACCAATTTAATATAGGTACAGGCTGAATACATTAATATAGGTGCGGGGCTGATACATTAATATAGGTGCGGGGCTGATACATTAAATATAGGTGCGGGCTGAGACATTAATAATAGGTGCGGGCCTGAGACATTAATATAGGGTGCGGGCTGATACATTAATATAGGTGGGCGGGGCCCTGAGACATTAATATAGGTGCGGGGCTGATACATTAATATAGGTGCCGGGGCTGATACATTAATATAGGTACGCGGGCTGATACAATTAATATAGGGTGCGGGCTGATACATTAAATAGGTTGCGGGGCTGATACATTCATATAGGTGCGGGGCTGAGACATTAATAATTAAGGTGCGTGGCTGATACAATTAATATAGGTACGGGGCTGAGACATTCATATAAAGGTGCGGGGCTGATGACATTAATATAGGTTACAGGTGATACATTAATATAGGTACGGGGCTGAGACCATTAATATACGGTGCGGGGCTGATACATTTAATATAGGGTGCGGGGCTGATACATTAAATATAGGTTACGGGGCTGAGACATTAATATAAGTTTGCGGTGGACTGATGACATTAATATAGGTACGGGGCTGATACATTAATATAGGTGCGGGGCTGATACATTAATATAGGTGCGGGGCTGAAGACATTAATATAGGTGGGCGGGGCTGATACATTAATATAGGTACGGGGCTGATACATTAATATAGGTGCGGGGCTGAGACATTAATATAAGTTGCGTGGCCTGTACCATTAATTATAGGTGCGGGGGCCTGAACATTAATATATAGTGCTGGGCTGATAACATTAAGTATAGGTGCGGGGCTGAAGACATAATATAGGTAGGGGCTGAGACATTAATATAAGTGCGGGACTGATACATTAATATAGTACGGGGCTGATACATTAATATAGTACAGAGGCGATAATTAAATATAGGTACGGGGCTGATAATTATATGTACGGGGCTTGATACAATTAATATAAGTGCGGGGCTGATACATTAATATAGGTGCGGGGCTGAGACATTAATATAAGTGCTGGGCTTGATAACATTATATAGGTGCGGGGGCTGAGACATTAATATAGGTTGGGGGCTGATACTTAATATAGGTGTGGGGCTGATACATTAATATAGGTGGCGGGGCTGATACATTAATATAGGGTGTGGGGCTGATAACATTAATTTAAGTGCGGGGGGCTGATACATTAATATAGGTAACGAGGGGCTGATACATTAATATAACGTGCGGGGCTGATGACATTAATTAGGTGCGGGGCTGATACATTAATATATGGGTACGGGGCTGAATACATTAATATAGTACGGGGCTGATACATTAATATACGGTGCGTTGGGCTGATACATTAAATATAGGTGCGGGGCTGAATACATTAATCATAAGTACGGGGGCTGAGAACATTAAATTATAGGTGGCGGGGCTGATACATTATATAGGTGCGGGGCTGATACATTAATATAGGTGGCGGGGCTGATACATTTAATATAAGTGCGGGGCTGATTTACATTAATATAGGTAAGGGCTGATAACAATTAAATATAGGTCGGGCTGATACATTAATATAGTGTGCGGGGCTTTGATACATTAATATAGGTGCGGGGCTGATACATTAATATAGGTGCGGGGGCTGGACATTAATATAGGTGCGGGGCTGAGACATTAATATAGGTGCGGGGCTGAACATTAATATAGGTGCGGGGCTGATACATTAATATAGGTCGGGGCTGAGACCATTAATATAAGGTGGCGGGGCTGATACATTAATATAGGTACGGGGCTGATAATTAATATAAGTGCGGGGCTGATACCATTAATATAGGTGCGGCTTGATACATTAATATAGGTACGGGGCTGAGACATTAATATAGGTGCGGAGGCTGATACATTTAATATAGTACGGGGCTGATACATTAATATAGGTACGGGGCTGATACCATTAATATAGGTACGGGGCTGATACATTAATATAATGCGGGGCTGATACAATTAATATAGGTGCGGGGCTGATACATTAATAATAGGTGCGGGGCTGATACATTAATATAAGGTACGGGCTGATACATTAATATAAGTGCGGGCTGATACATTAATATGGTACGGGGCTGAATACATTAAATATAAGTGCGGGGCTGATACATTAATATAGGTGCGGGGCTGATAACATTTAATATAGGTGCGGGGCTGAATACATTAATATAGTACGGGGCTGATAATTAATATAAGTGCGGGGCTGATACATTAATATAGGTGGGCGGGCTGATACATTAATATAAGGTGCGGGCTGAGACATTAATATAGGTACGGGGCTGAGACATGTAAATATAAGTGTGGGACTGATACATTAATATAGGTGCGGGGCTGAAGACCATTAATATTGGTAAGGGCTGATAATTTAATTATAGGTACGGGGCTGAATACATTTAATATAGGTGCGGGGCTGAGACATTAAATATAGGTGGCGGGGCTGAGACATTAATATAGGTGGCGGGGCTGATACATTAATATAGGTGCGGGGCTGAGACATTAATATAGGGTGCGGGGCTGAGACATTAATATAGGTGCGGGGCTGAAGACATTTAATAATAGGTGCGGGGCTGAATACATTAATATAGGTGCGGGGCTGAGACATTTAATATATGGTGCGGGTGATACGACATTTAATATAGGGTGGCGGGGCTTGATACAATTAATATAGGTAACAGGGCTGAATACATTAATATAGTGCGGGGCTGATACATTAATATAGGTGCGGGGCTGATACATTAATATAGGTGCGGGGGCTGAGACATTAATAATAGGTACGGGGCTTGATACATTAATATAGGTTGCGGGGCCTGAGACATTAATAATAGGTAACGGGCTGAGACATTAATATAAGTGCGGGGCTTTGATACATTAAATAATAGTACGGGCTGATACATTAATATATGGTACGGGGCTGATACATTAATATAGTAGGGGCTGAAGAACATTAATATAAGTGTGGGACTGATACAATTAATATAGGTGCGGGGCTGAGACATTAATATTGGGTACAGGGCTGATATTAATAAATAGGTACGGGGCTGATAATTAATATATGGTACGGGGCTGATACATTAATATAAGTGCGGGACTTGATCATAAATATAGGTACGGGGCTGATACAATTATATAGGTACGGGCTGAGACATTAAATATAAGTGGCGGGACTGATAGCAATTAATATAGGTGCGGGGGCTGAGACAATTAATATTGGTGCGGGGCTGATACATTAATATAGGTGGCGGGGCTGAAATACATTAAGATATAGGTATGGGGCTATACATCAAATATAGTATGGGGCTGATACATTAATAATAGGTGCGGGGCTGATACATTAATATAGGTACGGGGCTGATAATTAATATAGGTATGGGGCTGATAATTAATATAGGTGCGGGGCTGATACATTAATATAGGTACGGGGCTGATAATTAATAATAGGTACAAGGCTGATACATAATATAGGTAATGGGGCTGATACATTAATATAGGTGCGGGGCTGATAATTAATATAGGTATGGGCCTGATACATAATATAGGTGCGGGGCTGATAGCCATTAATATAGTATGGGGCTGATATCATGAATATAGGTGCGGGGCTGAATACATTAATATAGGTGCGAGGGCTGATACATTAATATAGGTGCGGGCTGATACATTAATATAGGTGCGGGGCTGATACATTAATATAGGTACGGGGCCTGATAATTAATATAGGTGCGGGGCTGATACATTAATATAGGTACGGGGCTGAAATACATTAAAATATAGGTATGGGGCTGATACATTAATAATAGGTGCGGGGCTGATACATTAATATAGGTGCGGGCTTTGATACATTAAATATAGGTACGGGGCTGATAATAATATAAGGTGCGGGGCTGAATACATTAATATAGGTGCGGGGCTGAATACATTAATATAAGTGCGGGGCTGAGACATTTAATATAGGTACGGGGCTGATACATTAATATAGGTAGCGGGGCTGATACATTAATATAGGTGCGGGGCTGTACATAATATAGGTGCGGCTGAATACATTAATATAGGTGCGGGGCTGAGACATTAATATAGGTTTGCGGGCTGATACATAATATAGGTACGGGGCTGAGACATTAATATGAGGTAACGGGCTTGATACATTAATATAGGTGCGGGGCTTGATACATTAATATAGGTTGCGGGGCTGATACATTAATTAGGTTGCGGGCCTGGATACATTAATATAGTGCGGGGGCTGATAGCATTAATATAGGTGCGGGGCTGATACATTAATATAAGTTTGGGGGCTGAATACATTTATATAGGTGCGGGACTGGATACATTAATATAGGTGCGGGGCTGATACATTAAATAGGTACGGGGCTGATACATTGATATAAGTGCGGGGCTGAGACATTAATATAGGTGCGGGACTGATACATTAATATAGGTGCGGGGCTGATACATTAAATATAGGTGCGGGGCTGAATACATTAATATAGTACGGGGGCTGAGACATTAATATAGGTGCGGGGCTGATACATTAATATAGGTGCGGGGCTGATACATTAATATAGGTAGCGGGGCTGATAACATTAATATAGGTGCGGGGTGAGACATTAATTATAGGTGCGGGGCTGAACATTAATATAAGGTGCGGGGCTGAGACATTAATAAAGTGGCTGGGCTGATACATTAATATAGGTGCGGGGCTGAGACATAAATATAGGTACGGGGCTGAGACATAATATAAGTGCGGGACTGATACATTAATATGGTAGCGGGGCTGATACATTATATAGGTACAAGGCTGATAATTAATATAGGTAGCGGGGCTGATAATTTAATATAGGTATCGGGGCTGATACATTAATATAGGTACGGGGCTGATACAGTTAATATAGGTACGGGGCTGAGACATTTTAATATAAGTGTGGGACCTGATACATAATATAGGTACGGGGCTGAATACATTAATATAGGTAAGGGGCTGAGACATTAATGTATAAGTTTGCGGGGGCTGATACATTAATATAGGGTACGGGCTGATACATTAATATAGGTATGGGGGGGCGGGGATGATACATTAATATAGGTACGGGGGCTGAGAGCATTAATATTAAGTGTGGGGACTGATACATTAATATAGGGTGCCGGGGCTGAGACATTAAAATATTGGTACAGGGCTTGATAATTAATATAGGTACGGGCTGATAATTAATATAAGGTACGGGGCTGATACATTAATATAAGTGCGGGACTGAATACCATTAATATAGGTAAACGGGGCTGATACATTAAATATAGGTTACGGGGCTGAGACATTTAATATAAGTGCGGGAACTGGATACAATTAATATAGGTGCGGGGCTGAAGAGCATTAATATTGGTGCGGGGCTGAATACATTAATATAGGTTGCGGGGCTGATACATTAATAATAGGTAATGGGGCTGATACCATTAATATAGGTATGGGGCTGATAACATTGATATAGGTGGCGGGGCTGATACACTTAATAATAGGTACGGGGCTGATAATTAAATATAGTGTACGGGGCTGATAAATTAATATGGTGCGGGGCTGATACATTAATATAGGTACGGGGCTGATAATCTAATATAGTACAAGGCTGATACATTATATAGGTATGGGGCCTGATACATTAATATAGGTGCGCGGGGCTGATACATTAAATATAGGTATGGGCTGATACATTAATATAGGTATTGGGGGCTGATACATTTTAATATACGGTACGGGGCTGATAATTAATATAGGTGCGGGGCCTGATACATTAATATAGGTACGGGGGCTGATACATTAATATAGGTACGGGCTGAGTACATTAATAAGGTGGCGGGGCTGATACATTAATATAGGTGCGGGGCCCTGATACATTAATATAGGGTACGGGGCTGATACATTAATATAGGTTGTGGGGGCTGATACATTAATATAGGTGCGGGGCTGATACATTAATATAGGTACGGGCCTGAATACAATTAAATAATAAGGTATGGGGCTGAACATTAATATTAGGTGCGGGGCTAAACATTAAATATAGGTGCGGGGGCTGATTACAATTCAATAATGGTGCGGGGCTGATACATTAATATAGGTGCGGGGGCTGAAAGACATTAAATAGGTGGCGGGGCTGATACATTAATATAGGTGCGTGGGCTGAGACCAAATTAAATATAGGTGCGGGGCTGATAGCATTATATAGTTTACGGGGGCTGAGACATAATATAGGTACGGGGCTGATACATTAATATAAGGGTGCGGGGCTGAATACATTAATATAGGTGCCGGGGCTGAGACATTAATATAGGTGCGGGGCTGAGACATTAATATAGGTGCGGGGCTGAAACATATAATATAAGTGCGGGGCTGAGACATTAATATAGGTGCGGGGCTGAGACATTAATATAAGTGCTGGGCTGATACAATTAAATATAGGTGCGGGGCTGAGGACATTAATATAGGTCGGGCGAAGAAAGCATTATATAAGTGCGGGACTGATTACATTAATATAGGTACGTGCGGGCTGATACATTAATATAGGTACAGGGCTGATAATTAATATAGGTACGGGGCTGATAATTAATATAGGTACGGGGCTGATACATTAATATAAGTGCGGGGCTGATACATTAATATAGGTGCGGGGCTGAGACATTAATATAAGTGCTGGGCTGATACATTAATATAGGTGCGGGGCTGAGACATTAATATAGGTGCGGGGCTGATACATTAATATAGGTGTGGGGCTGATACATTAATATAGGTGCGGGGCTGATACATTAATATAGGTGTGGGGCTGATACATTAATTTAAGTGCGGGGCTGATACCATTAATATAGGTACGGGGCTGATACATTAATATAAGTGCGGGGCTGATACATTAATATAGGTGCGGGGCTGATACATTAATATAGGTACGGGGCTGATACATTAATATAGGTACGGGGCTGATACATTAATATAGGTGCGGGGCTGATACATTAATATAGGTGCGGGGCTGATACATTAATATAGGTACGGGGCTGAGACATTAATATAGGTGCGGGGCTGATACATTAATATAAGTGCGGGGCTGATACATTAATATAGGTGCGGGGCTGATACATTAATATAGGTACGGGCTGAGAACATTAATATAGGTGCGGGGCTGATACATTAATATAGGTGCGGGGCTGATACATTAATATAGGTGCGGGCTGATACATTAATATAAGTGCGGGGCTGATACATTAATATAGGTGCGGGGCTGATACATTAATATAGGTACAGGGCTGATACATTAATATAGGTGCGGGGCTGATACATTAATATAGGTGCGGGGCTGATACATTAATATAGGTGCGGGGCTGAGACATTAATATAGGTGCGGGGCTGAGACATTAATATAGGTGCGGGGCTGAGACATTAATATAGGTGCGGGGCTGATACATTAATATAGGTACGGGGCTGAGACATTAATATAGGTGCGGGGCTGATACATTAATATAGGTACGGGGCTGATACATTAATATAAGTGCGGGGCTGATACATTAATATAGGTGCGGGGCTGATACATTAATATAGGTACGGGGCTGAGACATTAATATAGGTGCGGGGCTGATATTAATATAGGTACGGGGCTGATACATTAAATTAATATAGGTACGGGGCTGATACATTAATATAGGTACGGGGCTGATACATTAATATAAGTGCGGGGCTGATACATTAATATAGGTGCGGGGCTGATACATTAATATAGGTGCGGGGCTGAGACATTAATATAGGTGCGGGGCTGATACATTAATATAGGTGCGGGGCTGATACATTAATATAAGTGCGGGGCTGAGACATTAATATAGGTACGGGGCTGATACATTAATATAGGTACGGGGCTGATACATTAATATAGGTACGGGGCTGATACAATTAATATAGGTGCGGGGCTGAGACATTAATATAGGTGCGGGGCTGAGACATTAATATAGTGGGCTGATACATTAATATAGGTACGGGGCTGAGACATTAATAATAGGTGCGGGGCTGATACATTAATATAGGTGCGGGGCTGAGACATTAATATAGGTGCGGGGCTGATACATTAATATAGGTGCGGGGCTGATACATTAATATAAGTGCGGGGCTGAGACATTAATATAGGTACGGGGCTGATACATTAATATAGGTACGGGGCTGATACATTAATATAGGTGCGGGGCTGATACATTAATATAGGTGCGGGGCTGATACATTAATATAGGTGCGGGGCTGAGACATTAATATAGGTGCGGGGCTGATACATTAATATAGGTACGGGGCTGAGACATTAATATAGGTACGGGGCTGATACATTAATATAGGTGCGGGGCTGATACATTAATATAGGTGCGGGGCTGAGACATTAATATAGGTACGGGGCTGAGACATTAATATAGGTGCGGGGCTGATACATTAATATAAGTGCGGGGCTGAGACATTAATATAGGTACGGGGCTGATACATTAATATAGGTTACGGGGCTGATACATTAATATAGGTGCGGGGCTGATACATTAATATAGGTGCGGGGCTGATACATTAATATAGGTGCGGGGCTGATACATTAATATAGGTGCGGGGCTGATACATTAAATATAGGTGCGGGGCTGAGACATTAATATAGGTACGGGGCTGAGACATTAATATAGGTGCGGGGCTGATACATTAATATAAGTGCGGGGCTGAGACATTAATATAGGTGCGGGGCTGATACATTAATATAGGTATGGGGCTGATACATTAATATAGGTACGGGGCTGATACATTAATATAGGTGCGGGGCTGATACATTAATATAGGTACGGGGCTGATAATTAATATAGGTACGGGGCTGATAATTAATATAGGTGCGGGGCTGATACATTAATATAGGTACGGGGCTGATAATTAATATAGGTACAAGGCTGATACATTAATATAGGTATGGGGCTGATACATTAATATAGGTGCGGGGCTGATACATTAATATAGGTATGGGGCTGATACATTAATATAGGTGCGGGGCTGCAGGGCTGATACATTAATATAGGTGCGGGGCTGATACTATATATACATATAGGTGCGGGGCTGATACATTAATATAGGTACGGGGCTGATACATTAATATAGGTACGGGGCTGATACATTAATATAGGTGCGGGGCTGATACATTAATATAGGTGCGGGGCTGATACATTAATATAGGTACGGGGCTGATACATTAATATAGGTGTGGGGCTGATACATTAATATAGGTGCGGGGCTGATACATTAATATAGGTACGGGGCTGATACATTAATATAGGTATGGGGCTGATACATTAATATAGGTGCGGGGCTGATACATTAATATAGGTGCGGGGCTGATACATTAATATAGGTACGGGGCTGATACATTAATATAGGTGTGGGGCTGATACATTAATATAGGTGCGGGGCTGATACATTAATATAGGTGCGGGGCTGATACATTAATATAGGTGCGGGGCTGATACATTAATATAGGTGCGGGCTGATACATTAATATAGGTGCGGGGCTGATACATTAATATAAGTGCGGGGCTGATACATTAATATAGGTGCGGGCTGATACATTAATATAGGTGCGGGGCTGATACATTAATATAGGTACGGGGCTGATACATTGATATAAGTGCGGGGCTGATACATTAATATAGGTGCGGGGCTGATACATTAATATAGGTACGGGGCTGATACATTAATATAGGTGCGGGGCTGATACATTAATATAGGTGCGGGGCTGAGACATTAATATAGGTACGGGGCTGAGACATTAATATAGGTACGGGGCTGATACATTAATATAGGTGCGGGGCTGATACATTAATATAGGTGCGGGGCTGATACATTAATATAGGTGCGGGGCTGATACATTAATATAGGTGCGGGGCTGATACATTAATATAGGTGCGGGGCTGAGACATTAATATAGGTGCGGGGCTGAGACATTAATATAGGTGCGGGGCTGAGACATTAATATAGGTACGGGGCTGAGACATTAATATAGGTGCGGGGCTGATACATTAATATAGGTGCGGGGCTGAGACATTAATATAGGTACGGGGCTGAGACATTAATATAGGTGCGGGGCTGATACATTAATATAGGTGCGGGGCTGATACATTAATATAGGTGCGGGGCTGATACATTAATATAGGTGCGGGGCTGATACATTAATATAGGTGCGGGGCTGAGACATTAATATAGGTACGGGGCTGAGACATTAATATAGGTGCGGGGCTGAGACATTAATATAGGTGCGGGGCTGAGACATTAATATAGGTCGGGGCTGAGACATTAATATAGGTACGGGGCTGATACATTAATATAGGTGCGGGGCTGATACATTAATATAGGTGCGGGGCTGATACATTAATATAGGTGCGGGCTGATACATTAATATAGGTGCGGGGCTGATACATTAATATAGGTGCGGGGCTGATGACATTAATATAGGTGCGGGGCTGATACATTAATATAGGTGCGGGGCTGAGACATTAATATAGGTCGGGGCTGAGACATTAATATAGGTGCGGGCTGAGACATTAATATAGGTGCGGGGCTGGACATTAATATAGGGGGGGCTGAGACATTAATATAGGTACGGGGCTGAGACATTAATATAGGTGCGGGGCTGATACATTAATATAGGTGCGGGGCTGATACATTAATATAGGTGCGGGGCTGAGACATTAATATAGGTGCGGGGCTGAGACATTAATATAGGTGCGGGGCTGATACATTAATATAGGTGCGGGGCTGAGACATTAATATAGGTGCGGGGCTGAGACATTAATATAGGTGCGGGGCTGAGACATTAATATAGGTACGGGGCTGAGACATTAATATAGGTGCGGGGCTGATACATTAATATAGGTGCGGGGCTGAGACATTAATATAGGTGCGGGGCTGAGACATTAATATAGGTACGGGGCTGAGACATTAATATGGTGCGGGGCTGATACATTAATATAGGTGCGGGGCTGAGACATTAATATAGGTGCGGGGCTGATACATTAATATAGGTGCGGGGCTGATACATTAATATAGGTACAGGGCTGAGACATATATAGGTGCGGGGCTGATACATTAATATAGGTACGGGGCTGATAATTAATATAGGTGCGGGGCTGATACATTAATATAGGTACGGGGCTGATAATTAATATAGGTGCGGGGCTGATACATTAATATAGGTACGGGGCTGATAATTAATATAGGTACAAGGCTGATACATTAATATAGGTATGGGGCTGATACATTAATATAGGTGCGGGGCTGATACATTAATATAGGTATGGGGCTGATACATTAATATAGGTGCGGGGCTGATACATTAATATAGGTGCGGGGCTGATACATTAATATAGGTGCGGGGCTGATACATTAATATAGGTACGGGGCTGATAATTAATATAGGTGCGGGGCTGATAATAATAATTAACATTAATATAGGTATGGGGCTGATACATTAATATAGGTACGGGGCTGATACATTAATATAGGTATGGGGCTGATACATTAATATAGGTGCGGGGGCTGATACATTAATATAGGTGCGGGGCTGATAATTAATATAGGTACGGGGCTGATACATTAATATAGGTATGGGGCTGATATATTAATATAGATGCGGGGCTGAGACATTAATATAGGTGCGGGGCTGATACATTAATATAGTAAATACATTTTGTTTGTCAGGTTATCTATCAATCAATCAATCAAACTTTTTTGTTGTCATGGCGACATGAAAACAGGAAGCGACCTCACTCTCTCCTTGTGCAGCTGAGTTTTTTGCCTCTTTCTGTGAACTGCATGTATCGTTTTTCTGTTCCACATTGTTTTTCTGGATACTTTTTTACGTCTTTGCCGTGTTTTGTGGAGGTTTGTTGGATTTGTTTACTTTAAGTCTAAAATGGTCCTGAAGAAAGCAGTTTTTTAAAGGTAAACAAAATGCTAGCTTATCAGCTAAACCCATTTGAGACCTACACATGTCTTCTTCTGAGACACTGAAGAGGCACCAAGAGCCCCCCCTGCAGCACAGTGGAGGCGACACAAGAGGAGCTACAGGAAACTAGGAAGGGACAAACAAGGAGATGGTGAAAGACTGTTGTGAAGCAGAGGGAGCTGCAGGAGGAAGAGGAAGGAGGAGGTGGAGCTGACCAGTGCAGGACACCACGCTCTGAAACAGGGACAAACCCGGGAGGCGGTGCACCGTTTCAGAGGATCAGAGAAGACAGAGGGCAGCCAGCCAGGTTTCTTCCGAGTGCTACAGTTTCCCCGACCTCCAAGGTCATGCGGGTCAGGTTGACACAGTGGCAGCGCGGCTCAGCCGCAGCAGCTCAGGACTAACACCTGAACATTATTTCGTTGTACAGTTGTGCAATGACAATAAAGCACTTACTTACTTACTTATAAAGCACTTTTCATACCGAAAGGTATAACAAAGTGCTTTAAAGATTACAACATTTAATATAATACGCCCCGCATCATATATATATATATATGTATATATATATATATACAGTGAGGAAATAAGTATTTGAACACCCTGCTATTTTGTAAGTTCTCCCACTTAGAAATCATGGAGGGTCTGAAATTGTCATCGTAGGTGCATGTCCACTGTGAGAGACATAATCTAAAAAAAAAATCCAGAAATCACAATGTATGATTTTTAACTATTTATTTGTATGATACAGCTGCAAATAAGTATTTGAACACCTGAGAAAATCAATGTTAATATTTGGTACAGTAGCCTTTGTTTGCAATTACAGAGGTCAAACATTTCCTGTAGTTTTTCACCAGGTTTGCACACACTGCAGGAGGGATTTTGGCCCACTCCTCCACACAGATCTTCTCTAGATCAGTCAGGTTTCTGGGCTGTCGCTGAGAAACATGGAGTTTGAGCTCCCTCCAAAGATTCTCTATTGGGTTTAGGTCTGCAGACTGGCTAGGCCACGCCAGAACCTTGATATGCTTCTTACAGAGCCACTCCTTGGTTATCCTGGCTGTGTGCTTCGGGTCATTGTCATGTTGGAAGACCCAGCCTCGACCCATCTTCAATGCTCTAACTGAGGGAAGGAGGTTGTTCCCCAAAATCTCGCAATACATGGCCCGGTCATCCTCTCCTTAATACAGTGCAGTCGCCCTGTCCCATGTGCAGAAAAACACCCCCAAAGCATGATGCTACCACCCCCATGCTTCACAGTAGGGATGGTGTTCTTGGGATGGTACTCATCATTCTCCTTCCTCCAAACACGTTTAGTGGAATTATGACCACATGACTTTCTCCCATGACTCCTCTGGATCATCCAAATGGTCATTGGCAAACTTAAGACGGGCCTTGACATGTGCTGGTTTAAGCAGGGGAACCTTCCGTGCCATGCATGATTTCAAACCATGACGTCTTAGTGTATTACCAACAGTAACCTTGGAAACGGTGGTCCCAGCTCTTTTCAGGTCATTGACCAGCTCCCCCCGTGTAGTTCTGGGCTGATTTCTCACCTTTCTTAGGATCATTGAGACCCCACGAGGTGAGATCTTGCATGGAGCCCCAGTCCGAGGGAGATTGACAGTCATGTTTAGCTTCTTCCATTTTCTAATGATTGCTCCAACAGTGGACCTTTTTTCACCAAGCTGCTTGGCAATTTCCCCGTAGCCCTTTCCAACCTTGTGGAGGTGTACAATTTTGTCTCTAGTGTCTTTGGACAGCTCTTTGGTCTTGGCCATGTTAGTAGTTGGATTCTTACTGATTGTATGGGGTAGACAGGTGTCTTTATGCAGCTAAAGACCTCAAACAGGTGCATCTAAATGTAGGATAATAAATGGAGTGGAGGTGGACATTTTAAAGGCAGACTAACAGGTCTTTGAGGGTCAGAATTCTAGCTGATAGACAGGTGTTCAAATACTTATTTGCAGCTGTATCATACAAATAAATAGTTAAAAAATCATACATTGCGATTTCTGGATTTTTTAGATTATGTCTCTCACAGTGGACATGCACCTACGATGACAATTTCAGACCCCTCCATGATTTCTAAGTGGGAGAACCTGCAAAATAGCAGGGTGTTCAAATACTTATTTTCCTCACTGTATATATATATGTATATATCCATCCATCCATCCATCCATTTTCTTCCACTTGTCCGTTGCCGGGTCGTGGGGGCAGCCGCCGGAACTGCCCAAATCACATTGCACCAGCCCCCCATGGCTCCTTCTGCAGGTGGTGGGTCCACGGAAGGACGGCCTCACGGTTCAAACCGGGCCTGTTGGTCTCTCCTAGGGGGCTACCAGTGTAGGCAGACACTGGAGGCAATGTGGGTGAAGTTTCTTGCCCAAGGACACAACGACAATGTGCACCTTCAGGAGGCGGGATTCGAACCCACGACCTTCCGATCATGAGACGACCCGCTCTACCATCTGCGCCACTGTCGCCCCTATATGTATATATATATATATATATATATATATATATATATATATATATATATTATATATATATATATATATATATATATATATATAATATATATATATATTATATATATATATATATATATATATATATATATATATATTATATATATATATATATATATATATATATATATATATATATGTGACCCGCCATGGATTCCAAGGACACAAGTCGGCAGCCCGTGTCTCGAGAAAAACGCTAACAAAGTTTTTTGGGGGAAATTGGTGATTTTCACTTTTGTGCAGAATCGTTCAGTTGAAGTCACGAAGTAGCCTCTCCATGTTTAAGCTAGCAGTATTAGTATATTTAAAAACGGTAACTTTTAGGTTCAAAATGACTAGTTTGAGGTGGGTTTCGGAGCTTGCAGTAGGGGCGTGACTTTGTCTGTTTGTATTTACATACTGAGTAAACACCGCGGAGGAGGAGAAGCAGAGCTGCTTTCAGTTGTGTTGTTGACACATGCTTTAGCAAACAAATGCCACGCAATAAAGGCTGTTTATACATACGCCTATTGTCGATCAGTTTACAGGTTGAAAAAGTCTTGTTTTGTCAGAGAAATAGCGCATGCTGTGGGGGCGTGTCATTGTGCGTGTGTGGCTTCAGGACTCTAAGCTTTGCCTGTGTGGCTCAGACTCAGACATGGATCTACTATAATATCAGAGGCCGGCGCTTCTTACGCTTTAAAATGGATTTACGACGAGTTTTTCTGAGCAAAAGGCAAAGGTTACTTCAGACGGGTGAGTGAAAGATTGTTTTTTTTTATCGCTGGTGTGGTGGCCGCCGTGTCCATGTGTGCTGTGCTGCTCTTAGCTAACATGCCGGTGTTAGCATGCGAGACAATGATCTAGTCACGAGGAATTAACCTGCTATTTACACAAAATCAAGATCTCTACAAACTTAAACTACTCCATAAATGTAGTCAGCGCATCCCTAGCTTTCAGCCACTTCTTATTTGAGAGAGATCCGCTTCATATTTTCGGTTTTATGGCCAGATAAAGTTACTGGCTATAAAATGTGTTGTGAAACAAACACAATACAGCCGCGCGCGGTGATACGTCGCGATGTCGGCCTTTTCTCTCCTGTATGTGCATTACTAAAGTAGTACAGGAGTCTTTCAAAATGGTACATGCTTCTGTTATTTTTGAAAAGTGGGGAGTGCACAAGTATTCAGACAGCATGACTTAATACTTTGTGGAACCCCTTTTGCTGCAATAACAGCAGAAAATGTTTTGGAGTACGACTACAAGGTTTGCACATCTAGAGACTGATTTTTTGGGGGGTTGATGTGTAGAAACTGTCTACTGTGTGAGGTTTCATGAATCAGAGCACTGCAATAACATTAAAATACCCAAAGATCTCTTGTTTTTATATTGTAAACTTATCTTATCATTCTGGTATGAAAAGCGCTCTCTAAGCAATGTTTGAGTGATTTGCTTTATTGATTGATATATGTTTTTTTCCCCCCATAGTTTATTGCTTATTATTTATCATTAGCAAAAATGACAATGGTAATAAAATCTATTCGGATTCGGATTCATACTCATGCTGTTTATAATATATCACAGTTTTGATTTGAACATTAAAATTATTTTTAACATAAAAGTTACAGATGTTACACAACACATTATCAAGCCAGTGACAGTTTATCAATTGATATTAAAAAATTACAAAGAACAATAACAACCTTCTGCTGTGAGGTGAGATCAATACATGAAACCAAAAATAAGACTGATACACATAATGAAACTGGTAAACAATGGTTTGTTGTGGAAGCAATAACCTTTTGCTCCCTCCTTGTGCTTTACTGCTTTGAGGGGGAGTTTGACAGGGGGTGTGGCTTATCCCAATGAGATGTAAATGAGCCCTATCGTCACTCCCAACAGCAGAGAGGTGAGAATGGCCCAAAACTTTGGAGAGGTTTTTCAGGCCTTTGGGCTTTTTGGAGTTGTTAACTTCAAATCACTGCTACACCTCCAAATATTATCTGATTTCCATGTGTTACACATCGTTGGAAGGATTGGAGACTACACTTTAATAATCTGTGAAAATCTAAAAATGCCCAAAATCGACTTGTGTCCCCCATTCCTGTGACTGATCACATATAGTATATACATATATATATATATATATATATACACACGTGGTGCACACACATGCACACACACACACACACGCACACATGCACACACACGTGCAAGCAACACACACACACAACCCCTGCTCTATAAAATGTACTAACCCTTTAACCTCTTAACCCCCACCTGAACCGAGCAGTTTAGATTCACCCAAATCTTAATAAATGAAAAATGATGAAAAAGAACGTGAAAGAAATGAAGACAACGCAGCAACACGGTGAGGAAAAAGATCTGTGAAGATCAGTTTGGCAGGTCTTAGCTTTCAAATGAGGCGTTACACTGTCCTACAGCTGTGAGCTCCAGACAAGAAGATTTTAGATTTGAGTAAAGCCAGACTGGAGAAGATGCACTCAGTGAAGGCGGGGGTTAAGAGGTTAAGGCTTTTGGGGAGCATGTAAAAACTAATAAAAAAATATAGATATAAATGTACAATTTGTTAATTTTGAATGAAAATATTTACTAACCCAGAGTCTGTTAAACCTCCAAATAACAACTCTCTTTACAAACAATGGAGACGTCTAACAAACTGGACTTACTCGATAAAACAAAGTAAATGTGCTACTGTTCACAAACTGCTCAGCCACCTGGTCTGATATTCTGTTATTATTATACACAAGTGTGTCTTACCTGAGGCGTTTTCATTCTTGTCAAAGTTGTTCTGCAAAAACAACACAGTTAAATGACATCCACAGCCAGAGTAAAGGTAAATGCAGTTGGAGAGTTGAGACTTGCCCCGACGACAGTGAAGGAACAGGCCGTCCCGATGAGGAGGAGGAGGCAGAAGAGAGCGCTCATGTCGACAGTAGGACTGTACTATGACACCAGAGGAGCAAACCCTCAGCTTTATACACGTCCGCCTGCTCCAAATATGGCAGGGCAAAGCAAAGGGGGAAGTGGTATTGCTCCATAACGTGGTGTTTGTGAAAGATGTACCAGAGACAGGCAGCAAACACTATGTTGCACAACACACGTGCAACACAATCTGAACTTTGGATTTCAACCCATAGTAATGAAAAATATAAACAGGAAACGGCTTAATCCAGGCATTTTAGGCAGTCATATAAACATAAGTGTTTTATCTAAGAATGAGCAAATAAACTTCAACATCAATTGGGAAGATAAACCTACCAGAAAGAAACTCGAGCACAAGTTTGATCTGAAGCTAATCATCAATGGGCCTACAAGAATAACAGACTCTACAAGGACACAAATAGATCTAATGTTCTGTAATAAGACAGAAAGAATTATGTCATTGAATTTGCTCACTGGTTTATCTGACCACAACTGAATCCCTCTGAATCGAGCATTGGAGGAAAAAAACAAAAAAACGCTTTAGTTCTTATGCTCAACATGGGTCCACTCGAATTCCTAAACATAATTACATAAACTTTGTAGCTGCAGTGCATGAAATACAGTGGGATGACACATTAAACTCTGTGGACTGTGAGAAAGATTGTGAAATACTTCTCAAAACATTAGACAAAAGCATAAGAGAGTTCTCTCAGAAATAAATATAGTTCCATGGAGAAACTCTGACATATTAAAACTCATGAGGAGAGAGATCAAGTCCTAAAAGTAGCAAATAAACCCAAATCTACCCATGATAGGGGTCTTACTTTACTTACTTTACTTTACTCTTTATTGAAGGGACAATGTACAGAGACATTGTTATATTATATTATAGCTAAATATCTAGTTTCCATCCGTAGTCCCTGGTTACATCAAAATAAATAACAATATACAGCATGACCATTCATTATTCTAACAGTCAATCACACAACACAAATCAGTCCACTCACCATTCCTATTTACAGACCTATTAAAATACATTAAAATAATTCAGTGCTGCCCACAACGAAAATACTGTTACCAAATATCAAAGCGTGTGTGACCTTTGTGGCGACTTTTACTTGTGGCAGTTCTTTTCCCAAATGACAGCAGCATTTGTGAACAGCTATTTCTAAACTGAACGGCAACTACTTTTCAGGTCATGAAGTTTAACGTGTTTTATCTGGTTGATGTTGTAACATGTTTCGACCCCAGAGCAGCGAGTCCAGAGACGCGCTGACCTCACGGACGTTCACCCCACACGGTGTCGAAATCCGGGATCACAGGGTTTCAAACCACTCTCTATGAATTGTTTGAACTGTAAATCAAATGTTTACTCATTTCAGTGAGCTTTCTTCATAATAATTCATTTTAGCTCTAATTTAGTTGTTTTATCTTCTGATTGTGTGTGTTTATGGTAAATGGTCACATTTTATATAGCGCCTTTCTACCTGCTTTAGGCACTCAAAGCGCTTTACATCAAGGAACCAGTCACCCATTCAGACGCTCATTCATACACCAGTGTACGCAGACACTGGAGGCAAGGTGGGTGAAGTGTCTTGCCCAAGGACACAACGACAGTGGGCACCTGCGGGATTCGAACCGCCGACCCTCTGGTCACAAGACGACCCGCTCTACTCTCTGCACCACCGTCGCCCCAGTTTATGTGTTGGTCTATCAAAGATTAATTTAATTTAGACAAGAAACAGTTTCCAAAGAGCTGTAACAAATGGATATAAAACAATAAAACCAAAAGGCCTCATAAAACAATAAACCCGGGCAGGCCGGGCAGGCAGGCAATAATTAAATGGAGATAAAGTTTTGATCTGAGGTTCGGGAGCAGGACCACACCTCACATACGCCATTTCTGGTCTCCAGCCTATAAATACCTCCCGGTTCCTCTCCTCAGCCTCTCCTCGTTCCCGTTTACGTGCACGCTCCCGTCCCTACGCCCCGCACGCATCGTACCGGCCTCGCAAGTGATACGGTAATAATATCTCTTACCTCGTGTCGCAGCTGTTGGTAGTCTGTTTGTTTGTTTATGTTTCTTTGGTAGGGACAGTGCAAGTTAATGAACAAGCCACACCGGATTGTAGCCGTGGGCTAATTTCCATCCGTCGTCCCCCATGCGCACTCTCAAACACACTCTAATAATAATAATGCCTTACACTTGTATTGCGCTTTACAAGCCTGTATTACCAAGTTTCTCAAAGCGCTACACTGTCGTCATTATTCATTCACGCCATACTCGGTGGTGGTAAGCTACTGTTGTAGCCACAGCTGCCCTGGGGTAGACTGACAGAAGTGAGGCAACCAGTCTGCGCCATCGGCCCCTCCGACCACCACCTACCACTCACTCACACTCTACATTCGCTAGGCTTCCTGGTGTTACCAAACGGTCTCCCATCCAAGTACCGACCAGGCCCTTCCCTGCTTAGCTTCCAAGGTCTGATGGGATTAGGCATAGCAAAGGCGGTATGGCGGTATGGACTCTCATTCATCCTGGCCTATTGTACATGTTTTTAGTGGTAGGCACTACGCAGATACGGGGAGAACATGCAAACTCCAAACAGAAAGGCCCCGGCCTTGGTGGGAATCGAACCGGGACCTTCTAGCTGTGAAGCACGAGCGCTAACCGCTGTACTACCGTGCCGTGGGCGGCACGGCAGTCTGTCCGTCCTATCCATTATCTTCGTAAGTTGCTCGTCTGATTACTAGCGTCCCCCTGTCCGAGTTGGGCCGGGGCACACGCCACCGGCTTCAAGCCCAGTTCCACGTGGGTGTCACACTATGCAGTAATCCCGTTCAGGTTAACCGCGAGCTTTACTGTACTTCCGCGCTGGTTGTCAGTGGTGCATATATCCATCTAAGCCGTGCTGTCCATACTCCAGTCCAGTCCAGCCCTCTCCCTCTGACCACACGGTCCACATGGAGAGTCAGCCCTCTCCCTCTGACCACACGGTCCACATGGAGAGTCAGCCCTCTCCCTCTGACCACACGGTCCACATGGAGAGTCAGCCCTCTCCCTCTGACCACACGGTCCACATGGAGAGTCAGCCCTCTCCCTCTGACCACACGGTCCACATGGAGAGGTCAGCCCCCTCCCTCTGACCACACGGTCCACATGGAGAGTCAGCCCTCTCCCAATGACCACACGGTCCACATGGAGAGTCAGCCCTCTCCCAATGACCACACGGTCCACATGGAGAGGTCAGCCCTCTCCCTCTGACCACACGGTCCACAGGGAGAGGTCAGCCCTCTCCTCTGACCACACGGTCCACATGGAGAGGTCAGCCCTCTCCCTCTGACCACACGGTCCACATGGAGAGTCAGCCCTCTCCCAATGACCACACGGTCCACATGGAGAGTCAGCCCTCTCCCAATGACCACACGGTCCACATGGAGAGGTCAGCCCTCTCCCTCTGACCACACGGTCCACAGGGAGAGGTCAGCCCTCTCCCTCTGACCACACGGTCCACATGGAGAGGTCAGCCCTCTCCCTCTGACCACACGGTCCACATGGAGAGGTCAGCCCTCTCCCTCTGACCACACGGTCCACATGGAGAGTCAGCCCTCTCCCTCTGACCACACGGTCCACATGGAGAGGTCAGCCCTCTCCCTCTGACCACAATCGCAGTCACAATCGCGCATCAAATGAGCACAGAGTGTGCACGGAGCCACGGGCACCTGCCCGGTCAATTTTAGCCTCACTGTAATGATAGCTAGCCATTAGCTTTGTAGGTTAGCTTGTAGATGCTCTCACGTTTCACGTGGCTATTGTCAAATATGAAAGCTACAATCATCGCAAAGCTTAGATTAGTTTGGTGCTCAGTCTCATGTACAGCTGAGGCGTAACTTTGTTGTGCAGACTGATGCATTAGCGCGCTGCCGCTAGCTACTAAGTAAAAGCAGTAAAAGTTCACATGTTGTAAAATACAGCGGTATAACTTTCACCTCAGCGTCAGCACGATGTCTCATACGGTTCATCGCCCTCAGTGATGCGTCTGTTGGAGCAGGGTTAGCGAGTAGACAGACAGCCGGTGGATGAGAGCGACTGTTAAGGTGCGTTCAGACCAAACGTGCGTCCACACTCCGTCAGCCTCTAGTTGGACGCCAAACATGGTCGCTTCACACTCGCGACAAACGCCTGTTTGCTGCGCGTGAAGTTTTGCAAGCGTCATAATTAGGAGGCGTGTCATACAACTCAGGCTGAGCGCAAACCGCCATGATCAACTTGTCCTCCATGCTGCAGGTCAAGCATGGAGGACATGCTTATTTCATTAGGTCTTTTATTTCTCAAACTTGTTGCCTTATGCTCACTTTGAGCTCCTCGTGGGGGGTGGAGATGACTGTCCCTCTGCCAATCCTACACTCCTCTCTGCCCCACTCCAGCAGTGACTTTTGTTTCGCAAAATAAGCACAACTAAAGTGACGCCCCTCCCCCAAAGAGAAATTTAAAAAAAATACTCCGCGAACCCGTTCATATCGTTCACTGTAAAGACTCGTTCAAAAGAGCCGGATCGTTCGCGACCGACACATCACTTTCGGCGCCCCTATGAAAGGCATACATTGCGTTTGCCCTTTTTGCTCCACTGCTGCAGGTAACCTGATTGGTTAACAAGGCGTAAATGAACGCACGTGTAGATCGTGATTACTTGAGTGCATGAAGCAGTGGGCGGGGCCTCCCTGCTCGTGTACCGCGCTGTTCTCACTGGCTTTGACGCGCGTTAATCCTCATCTGCTCGCATTTGCTACGCTTCATACGCGCGGACGGCTTTGCTTACATTTCGAAGCGTCTACATAGGGTTAACATGGAAGTTGGTGGCGCGTTTGGTCTGTACGCACCATTACGCTGCCCAGGTGAAGTGAGTGAGCGAGTGCGGGGCAGCGGTGCTCAGCCTGGAGCTGGAGGCTCCTGTGGCCACGGGGAAATGACTTATTTGGCGTAACAGCAACAGTGAACTTTTACAAGCCTCAGCCAGTGCATAGTTTATTTACACGTTACACGCCATACCCCCCACACATTTTTTATTTATTATGGATCTACAGGATTGACGTGAATGGTATTTCCGAGGTCAAATCGGTGAATTTCGCTGAAAGGCCACAGATTTGCATGTATGCAAACCAGTAAACCTCAGGATAAACACTGTACCTCACATTTATATCTTTGTGAATCACACTGGGCCATATCCAGCCTGTTCTGATCTAAGAAAAGAGCCAAAGCCACTGTGAAAAACTCCAAGAGACGACACTCGTTTCTTTCATTTTGGCTGTTTCTCATAAACAGATTTTATTGTTTTTTTTTGTCTAATACATGAATCAACTCATAAAAGTAAAATGATGAAAGGAGCAGAATCTGCCAAACCATCGATCGATCTGTCATTTATCCATCTTCTACAGCAGGAAATACAACAATAAAACTATTAAAAGTATCAACATTAGGATTAACATAAGGACTGTCTCTAAACACAAAAAACAAATCAAATAACTTCTTCAAATTAACTCTATCAGGATTAATCAGAGCTGTGCGAGTGGAAACCCTCCTCCTGGAACACATTTATAACCCGGTAAAAAGCTCTGAGAAGTAGATTTAGCTCAATAGATCCTTAGATCATGTTATGAAATAGTAAAAAAGCGTAATGATTATTAATCTGCGGTGATGATGCGAGCAGGAGAAGTTTGTCCATCACATCTGGTCGAAGACGACGTCAGTGCGTTCTTCTTCAGGGCGGACTCTGCGTCTCCTGGCTCTCTGTGCTCTCTCATGCCCCCTGATGGCCTGAAACGACACCGCACAAAAGAATTAGGCTTCAGGATCCGGGAAATTGTTGCTCCATCTATAAAGAACTGGTGAGTGATTATGGACTGAACTGTGTCCCAGACGGAGCCTGTACCCATGGCCTTACCTCCTGGATGGATGTAGAGGGAGCTGTTTAAACACAATTAGGCCCATTCAAAATGGTTATTTCGGTTTTAAATATTCCTTGTCTGCTCTCAAAAGTTAAACTTCTTAATAATCCTTGGAGTTTTCAAAAGTGTTTTAGTTTTATCATCCTCATTCCTCGAGCTCTGCTGTGATTGACAGCCGTTTCCATGGAGACTTAAGAGGAAACGGGCGGAGTTAAATGGTGCTGCTGTTTCACCATGACCCAGGGAAACGTTGTTTTAGTGGAAGAAAACTCCACTGCGCACTACGAAAACACAACACGCGGCATTTGTAAAGCAGCAGAGATAGTCAGAAAGTCACCGGCTTCCACTGGTGTCATTTCTAAAAACAGTCGCTGCAGAGCATCTGAAACGCTGCTAAAGTGTCAGCACGGCGCCCGTCAGGGGGCATGGAGCCGCAGATTAAGCCATTTTCCACATCGTCTGTTTTAAAAGCATAAATTAATCACATTAAGTCGATTTATCGACAGCTCTACTTTTTATTAGCTCTGATTCACAAACACGTTTTTCAAAGTGTAAATATTTGCCGATAGATTTTTCTGGTACTGGTGAGTACCTAAACCCCAAACCTATCCAATACCAAATTGTGTTTTTTTGTGGTTCTCTGCAGACGATACAACCCTCCATCCATCCATCCATTTTCTTCCACTTTATCCGGGGCTGGGTCGCAGAGGCAGAGTCTGAGCAGAGATGTCCAGACTTCCCGATCTGGTTTAGTTTTTGAATAAACTCGTTATTAGTGAAGAATTCCTCCTTGTTTTTGGGGGTTCAAAGCTCAATAAATCCCTCAGAAATCAGATCTGTAAAAACTTTCCAAATGTAGTCTCGCTGTTCGCCTGTAAAGTGTGGAGTCTTATGGAGCGACTAAAGTGCAGATGTTGACGGTGAAGGACGTTTGTCTTTGTGACGGATTGAAAATCAACACAAATAATAATCTATTTGCATTTGTAACAGTGAAATATGAGCCTGAGCTGCAACAGTTACTGAACATTGTTGATGCTGTGGCCTGGAGCAGGACGTCAAATACAATGCAGTGAAAAGTTCTGATCTGTAGAACCAGAGGAGGATAAAAGTACAAAATGTCCTGATTCTTATTTGTCAAATATAGTGCGTAATGTTACAAAGTAAACAAATCTCTTGTGCATATATTTGACACAGCCATTGTGGCCTATGTCAAAAACAACCAGGAAGGGGAGTACAGGAACTTGATCACGGCATTCTATGATTGGAGCACCAAGAACTCACTAATTCTGAACACTAACAAGACCAAAGAAATGACTATCGACTTTGGCAAGAAAAAGAACATTCTACAGCCAATCAATATACACGGACAGGACATTGAACGCGTGCACACATACAAATATCTAGGTGTTCGCCTGGATGATAAATTGGACTAGAACATCAACACTGAGTGTCTCTACAAAAAGGGATCAGACCAGGCTCTTTTTTCTGAGGAGGCTGAAGTCCTTTGATGTGTGTAACCAAATGTTGTCTATGTTTTATCATTCTGTTGTGGCTGCTGTTCTTTTTTTTATGCTGCCATTTGCTGGGGCAACCACATATCGGTCAAAAAACGTAACAGGCTGGACAAGCTGGTTAAGAGGGCGGGGTCAGTGGTCGGGGGGTCACTGAACTCTGTTGAGGCAGTGGTCGAGAGGTGCATGGGTAGAAAGGTCCAGGCCATCCTCAGTAACTCCAGGCACCCTCTGCATGGGGCTTCTGGAGATCCTTCATACCTGCTGCAATTCGATTTTATAATGATCATTGCTGATGTAAATGTGTGGGGGTATAACTTCGGGCTAGTACTTTTTATTATATTTATTTGTATTGTCTTTTTATCCGCTGTATTGCTACTGAATGACAACTGAATTTCCCCTTGCTGGGATTAATAAAGTATCTATCTATCTATCTATCCATCTATCTTTACAGAGGACTTGTCTGATGACGATAACATGAACAGACAGTAGAACATTGTAGATTTGGATTTGAATGAATGAATGAAATGAAGAGTAAAAACAGCTCATGACAGATTATTTATGAGCCTGTCCTTCAAAGTGACAGAGAAATGATCCTGAGCAAAAGGTCATGTGACTAAACTGACCAATGGGCCGGGGCCTCAGTATTCACTGGAATAAGAGTCAGGCTGCTTTAAAATCATTTCACTCAAAGTACATTTAAAAGTACTGACCCAAACAGCTACTCCAGTAAAAGTACATAAGTACTAATACTCGAGTAACTGTTGGAGTAAAGTCTGATTCATGTTTGTTTCATGTTAATGAGACAAAACAACAAATAATGTTTCCAATAATAATCCATAAACTTTAGCCAAAGGAAAGTCATGTTAGATACAAATATATAAGATTGAAGTAGTTTTTTATGTGTACTGTTACTTCAACATAAACTACTGCAGTAGAAGTAAAAGTACTGTGTGATACTCTACGTGCAGTTAGTGGAAACAGTTACATAAAAGTACTTGAGTAAAAGTAACTGAGTACTCCCCGCCTCGGCCAATGGGAGCAGAGGATTATCTGTGTCCTCCTCTAGGGGGCAGCACCACATTCACTGAACTGACTCTGAGCAGAGATTGTGAGAAGAAGAAACTCTGGATTTAAACCAACCTGAACAAATAACCTGGAGGTGGAAAACAGATGAGTCATCACCATAGACACAGTCTCTCACAGAGCTCTTCTTCACACAGGCAGTGCGAACGCGCCACACTTTACTGTCAGACCCGTCTCTCTCTTCTGTAGAAACAGGAGATCCACAGTCCAGGTCTCGACACACGGCAGCCGCCGCCTCCAGGTCCCAGAGGACATAGGCATAGGGCTCCACTCGTCTCCACTCCCCTCTGAGCTCCGCCTCCACCGTCCCCTCACAGCGACTGGCCCCTCCCACCAGCCTCAGTGGCTCTGGATACAAACACAGGTGAGCCCCGCCCCTCTACAGGCCCCGCCCCTGGCCCCGCCCCCTTACCTTTGCAGGTGAGGTTGAGAGTGGGGCAGGTCTCTGGGCCGGTCCTGGTCCGGTTACAGTCCATCAGCTTAGACTCGTTTCCCTCACAGTGGAACGTCTGCCCCAGAGGAGAGAGCGCCCCCTGGAGGAGAGGAGCCCCACAGCCCAGCTCCCTGCACAGCACCTCTGCCCCGCGACGGTCCAAGGCCCCCTCACAGACCCCGGCCCAGGACTGGGCCAAGGACTGGTCCTGGATCTGCAGAGATCCTGAACACAGGCTCCGCCCCCGACCAGCCGCACCGAGTCTAAGATAAGATAAGCCTTTATTGATCTGACAATGGAGAAATTCACTGGTTACATTCAGCTCTCAGAAACACTCAGGCTGTGCAGGACACACAGGAAATGTGCAAACTCATAAACAGGAAATAGAGCTATTTTATATACAATGACCACAAACTTTAAGGGGCAAAAAGTATAAACAGTAAAAAATAAACAGTATTAGCAGTGCAGGTTTACATCGTGCGTATGAAGATGAGATCACAGTCTGAGCTGCTCTGCAGTAAGCAGTGATTTGAAGTTAACAATTCCCAAAAAGGCCAAAGGGCTGAAAAACCTCTCCAAAGTTTTGGGCCATTCTCACCTCTCTGCTGTTGGGAGTGACAATAGGGCTCATTTACATCTCATTTTGGATAAGCCACACCCCTGTAAAGCTCCCCACAGTCATGTCATGTTATGTGTATGTTTTTGCTATGTGTATGTTGGGCCATAGTGATGTAGATAATGGACAGTGTAATAAAATGTACAGACAATTCTTAAGAAATAGATCATCTAAAATGAAATGAAATATAAGAGATACAAAAACTAATTGGTAACTACAGTGCCTCTCGAAAGTACTAATAGACCTTGAACTTTTGCACATTTTGTCATGTTTACAACCCTAAACATGAAGATTTCATTTTGAATTTTCTACTGAAAGTTCACACACAAGTAACAGACAACTGTGAAGTGAAAGCAAAATGATACATGATTCTGTTATTTTACAAAAGTAGAGAAGTGGGGCGTGCTTAAGTATTCATACAGCATTTTCTGAGTGCATTAAATTGCCTTCATAACATTCCTAATGACTGCAGAATGTTCACACCTTGCCCTAACCATTAAATAGAGGCCACCTGTGTGTAATCTACTCTCAGTATAATTCCAGCTGTTCTGTGAGGGCCTCAGAGCTATGGTCAGAGTGTATTGGTCACTAAACAACATCATGAAGGCCAAGGAGCTCACCAGAGAGGTCAGGGATAAAGCTGTGGAGAAGTTTAAAGCAGCGTTAAGTTATACAAAGATTTCATGTTCAATCCATGGAGCCAAATACAGAGACATTTTGGAGGAAAACCTGCTGGAGTCAGCAAGAGAATTGAGGCTGGGGCGAAGATTCACCTTCCAGCAGGACAATGACCCTAAACACAAAGCTAAATCTGCAATGGAATGGTTTAAAAACAAACATATTAATGTGTTAGAATGGCCCAGTCAAAGTCCTGACCTAAATCCTATTGAAAATCTGTGGAAAGACCTGAAAACTGCTGTTCACAAACGCTCTCCTTCTAATGTGACAGAGTTTGAGTTGTTTTGTAAAGTGGAATGGGCTAAAATGTCAGTCTCTACATGTGCAAACCTTGTAGTCATACCCCAGAAGACTTGCTGCTGTTATTGCAGCAAAAGGGGGTTCCACAAAGTATTAAGTCATGCTGTATGAATACTTATGCACGCCCCACTTTTCACTTTTCTATTTTTTGTAAATTAACAGAATCATGTATCATTTTGCTTTCACTTCACAGTTGTCTGTTACTTGTGTGTGAACTTTCAGTAAAAAATTCAAAATAAAATCTTTATGTGTAGGGTTGTAAACATGACAAAATGTGCAGTCAAAATACTGCTTTGCTTCTCCCAAAGCTTCTCCCGAGTCCCTCCCTGTGTCAGTTCCAGCCTCAGGCTGAGAGAGAGTTACAGACTCCGGACATAACTGAAGTTATAAACTTTAGAAAATACTCCTGTACTACTTTAGTAATGCACATACAGGAGAGAAAAGGCCGACATCGCAACGTATCGCCGCGCGTGGTCATATTGTCTTTACGTTTTACTGCACAAACCCAGTAACTGTACCTGGGCATAAAACCGAAATTATGAAGCGGCTCCCTCTTAAATAAAAAGTGGCTGAAAGCTAGGGATGCGCGGACTACATTTATGGAGTAGTTTAAGTTTGTAGAGATCTTGATTTTGTGTAAATAGCAGGTTCATTCCTCGTGACTACATGACTCTCTCCCATGCTAACGCACCATGTATGCTAACGCACCACATAGCTAACAACAGCACAGCACATTGGCACGGCGACCACCAGCGATTAAAAAAAAAAAAACTTTCACTCACCCGTCTGAAGTAACTTTTGCGTTCCTTCTGCTCAGCAAACTCGTGGTAAATCCATTTTTCCAGCCTAAGTAGCGCCGGCCTCCGTGAGACAGACAGGGGAAGCTTACAGTCATGAAGCCGCACACGCCCCCACGGAGTGCGCTATTTGTCTGACAAAACAAGACTTTTTCAACCTGAAAACTGATCGACAATATACGCATGTATAAAACTGCCTTTTTTTGCGTGGCATTTGTTTGCTAAAGCATGTGTCAACAACACAAACCAAACCAGTTGTGCCTCTCCTCCTCAGCGGTGCCGCTACCCAGTATGTAAATTAGAGCCCGAGGGGCCCGAAGGCCCGCGGGCTGGGCTTCGGGCCCATTACATCATTGCGTCGGACACGGGCCGGGCTCGGGCTTGGTTTCCCCTGCCAATGCGTTGTGCTGTTATTTTTTAATCAACTTAAATGGCGACATTAAATGAAGCACCCGCTCTCCTCACTCCCTCTCTCACACCTCGTCTTGACCCGCCACCTCTTGCCACAAACATGGACCTGCCGTCCCCGTGGGCTGTGGCGTGGGGGGCTTCCCCGCCGTGGGTAAACCTCTGCAAAGCGGTATGGAGAGAGAGGACGGAGCGGTTCGCGTGCGGAGTGCTTCTATCGACGGTATGTGTTCGCAGTGCTTCCAGGAAACAAATGCATGCGTGTTTCTCCCAACAATAAAACATAAACACTGTGCTTTATGTTACGTTTAGATAGAAGTGTTTATTTATTCATACAATGCAGGTCAACTGTTGCAGCGCTGTTTAATCACGCATTTGGAAAATATTGGGGGGGGAAAAAGAGAGCAAGCGAAGTGAGAGAAGAGGCGGGCCGCGGGCCGGGCTCGGGCCTGCTAATTATAAAGTCTGTCGGGCTCGGGCCCAGAAATCAGGCCCGTGCAGGGCTCTAATGTAAATACACACAGACAAAGTCACGCCCCTACTGCAAGCTCCGAAATCAACCCTAAACTAGTCGGTTTGAACCTAACGGTTTATGCTTTTAAATATACCAATACTGCTATCTTAAACATGGAGAGACTTCTTTGTGACTTCAACTGAACAATTCTGCAAAAAAGTGAAAATCACAAATTTTCGGGGGAAAAAACACTTTGCTTACGTTTTTCTCGAGACACGGGCTGCCGACTTGTGTCTTTGGAATCCATGGCGGTTCACATATTCTACTGGCCAGATTGCAAAGAGATATTGTCCTGGCCAGATTAAATGTATATGTTTGTGCACATGGTATTGGGGTATTGTGAAATTGCTGTGTCTTGTTGACGTGTAATAATGCCGTTTTTATTGTAAATGGTAAATGGTAAATGGTCTCAACTTATATAGCGCTTTTCCACCTATGTTAGGCACTCAAAGCGCTTTACAGCAAGGATCCACTCACCCATTCACACTCTCATTCATACACCAGTGTACGCAGACACTGGAAGCAAGGTGGGTGAAGTGTCTTGCCCAAGGACACAACGACAGCGTGCACCTTCAGGAGGCAGGATACGAACCCCTGACCTTCCGATCATGAGACGACCAGCTCTACCATCTGCGCCACTGTCGCCCCTGCCCCTTGTGGTTGTTGAAGAAAACTGTGTGTAAGTGTACTAAGTGAAAAATAGTGGAAATGGATAGGCATGAATGTGATGTCTTTGGCGAGGGGGATGGTGTGTTTATGCAAACGAAGGACTTGAGTGTGGTGGAAGATCAAACGAGATTGAATGATATTTGTGCGGAGTAGATCGAGGGAAGTGATCAATCTCTCTACTTGTACCAAGCCCTGCCTACAGGAGGAGTGGCGGAAGCAACGGCTCCGCCCCTCCTTACAAATCAGAAAATAGCACCATCTGGTGGATCGCAGATGCCAGTAATCAGGTTTACAGGAAAAGTACGCACTGACAAGGAAAAAGCTGATCCATTTACACCACTAGAAGTGCAGACTATTTCTATGCTTAGTCACCCACCAAAATCCAAACAATATTTTCCTAGACCTCCAACGAGCACACCACATGTGTCTACGACGACGGATGCATCTTTGATAGAACAGGAGGTGGCAAAGTCAGTGTTTGCAATACTGAACCCAACTATGGCTAACTTAGAAGAAGAGGAAGACAATGAATTGAAGAAACTCAAGGGACAACTGGAATAATTGATCCAGCAACTGGGGGACTGTGGACAATTAATGATGGACTATAGGCTCGATATGGAACACACACGGAAAGAAAGGGAACTTTTGGTTGAAGAAACTGAACCTGAAAAGTATGGAAAGTTGCAGACAAGGGAACAGGCAATGGAAATCCAATGGAAACAGACACAGGCTGAGAAAGAACAAATGGCGGAAGCAATTGTGAAACTTAAAAAGTTATAAAAGAAAAAGGAAAACTTAAGAAGAAGACTAAGAAAGGAAATACAGGTAAGAAAACAGATTCTAAGGAAAGTATAAAGGCGACTAAAAGGCAGATGACTCAGCATCTACAACTGACAGTGACACGGACTTAGAACCAGACATACCAGAGGGTGCAGCTAATATAAATCTTTTAGAGTTAGCAGCTACATATGAAAGACCACTGCGGCCAAAGAAAAAGGTTGATTATAAGGCAATGCACACTGGTAAAGAGTGTGCGAAAACTCAAATGCAGCTTCCCTTGTTGGCAACAGGGGGCGGCCCGCAAGTTTATAAACCTTTTGACTTTAAGGATATAGAGGGGATTTCTCAAAAACTTCCCCCGCTGACTGCGGGAGGTAATGCATGGGCTATGCAGTTTGTAGCCGCTATGCGTGGCAGAGAAGTAGTTGTAGGTGATTTTAGAACTATCTTAAATCATTGCTCATCCTCTTATACTGCTGCCAAAATTGAAAAAGCAGCTGAACTTAAGAACCAACCAAATAATTTCCCATTCGGGCCTGTGGCAAACGGGACATTTAGGGCCCTGAGAGAGATGTTTCCAGAAACTAGAACCTCTCTCCTCACTGTGGCACTGTGGGATGAAAACTAAGCAGGGGAGACTTGGTATCACAAGAGCATGGACACATGGACTGAGACAACAGGCCGCCATCCATTTAAAACTCATGAAGGTCAGTTGATTTTTATGCGCACCATTTTGGACGCAATACAAAAACCCATTAAAGAGCAATTATGCCAAAATCCTGAATTATTATTAGGAAATGAGAATAAATGTAGGGTGCACGTGGTACATGCCATTAACCAGAAGCGAGAGCAAGTAAAAACAGTCCTATTGCAGTAGTCATGGGCGGCACGGTAGCGCAGCGGTTAGTGCTCTCGCTTCACAGCAAGAAGGTCCCGGGTTCGATTCCCACCTGGACGGGGCCTTTCTGTGTGGAGTTTGCATGTTCTCCCCGTGTCTGCGTAGGTTTCCTCCGGGTACTCCGGTTTCCCCTACCACCAAAAACATGTACAATAGGCCAGGATGAATGATGTGTGTGAATGCACGGAGGTGGTCAGAGGGACCGTTGGCGCAGATGTGTGTAATTGCGACAGCGCTTCTGTCAGTCTCCCCCAGGGGAAACACCACCAAGTATGGAGTGAATGTAAAATGCTCTCATGTAAAGCGCTTTGTGACCATGTCTGTGAAAGGCGCTATATAAATAAAGATCTTCTTCTTCTTCTTCTATTGAACTACAAGACATGGAGGTGCAACTTTTAAAGTTCCATCTCAAAGATGCACGCGACAAAATTAAGAAAAAGATCAAAAGACATTCAATTGAGGCCAGGCAGCCACGCACAGATGGCTGCAGGGGTGGCCATCCTTATAAAGAAATGTGCTCATCTCGTCATGAACCATCCTTTGACTGTCCTGACCTCTCATGCTGTGGTTGCGTTGGTACAATCTTCTTCATTTACTTTGTCAACTTTGAGACAATCCAGGCTCTTGGATATTTTAGAACAACCACACATTAATTACACCGCTGAAGGTATTAACAAGGCAGACAATATAAATCATGATGGACATGTCCATGACTGTGAACATGAAATGAAGACCTTGGCCAAGGCACGTCCCAACCTCTCAACACCTTTGGAGATGGGGCTAACTCTTTACTGATGGGTGTTGTTTTAGACAGACAAATGGGTCCCTGTCAGCTGCATATGCAGTAGTCAAACCAAGCGCTATGTCTTTTGAAACAGTCTCGGCTGACACGCTTTCTGACTTTCCTTCGGCTCAAAGGGGTGAACTAATGGCCCTAGTGGTTGCTTTAGAGCATTCGGAGGGTCTTGACATTACAATCTATTCGGATACTGCTTTTGTTGTCAATTGTGTGAATACTGATCTTGCATGCTGGAGAATGAATGGCTACAAAACTGCTAAAGGAGCGGACATTAAACATCTGGACCTTATCTTGCGATTGGAAAAAGCTTTGTTATTGCCCAATATGTTGGCGATTGTTAAGTGTCCAGGTCATTCTAAAGCTGATTCTCTTGTGGCCCGCGGCAACGAGGCCGCTGACCAGGCCACCAAACTGGCTGCTGGTTATGCTCCCTCCTTGCCCCAGGCTACTATTATTTTGTCTGCCCCAAAACCATCTGATTTGTTACCTGCATTATCTGCAGACTTTGTTATTCACATGCAGAGTCGCGCCTCTCCTGAGGAAAGATCTGTTTGGATCACTCAAGGCGCCACTAAAAAATCCCAAACTGGGCTGTGGACTGGCCCAAATGGCCACCCAGTCCTCCCAATGGGTGACATGGCCCGTGCTGCTTTGGAAGAAGCTCATGGACCAACTCATCTTTCACTAACACACATGAGGCAGCTCATGGTGGCATCCTCATATGATTGACATCATACGTGACCATTGTCGCACCTGTTCAGTGTGCCAAAATTCAATTCGAAACCCACTGTCAAACCTCTTCCAAGCTCTTATCAACCTGCATTATGGCCGATATGATTAAACCTGTTGGGTGGGAAAGGTACCTCCTCGTGGTTGTTGACTCGTTCACCAGGTGGCCTGAGGCTTTTCTGTGCGCCAAAGAGGATGCAACCTCGGTCATTAAAGCTCTTGTGAACCATTGGATTCCTACTCTGATCAGATCTGACAATGGTACACATTTAAAAAAAAAAATCAACATTTGCAGGCTGTTGAATCTATGCTTGGCCTTAAACACCATTTGGTTCGGTCTGGCATCTGCAAAGTCAAGGCAAAGTGGAGAGAATGAACTCCACGCTCAAAACTAAATTGTCCAAAATTATGTCTCAAACTGAAATGAATTGGGTTTCAGCCCTTCCTCTTGCTCTGCTCTCGGTGCGTCAATCTGTGAACAGATCAACAGGATACTCTCCTTATGAACTTCTTACTGGCCGATTGATGCCTGGACCCAGCTCCTCTTCGATCCCACGGGATCTAGGGGACCCGGATCTTGTCAAGATTGTACGTTATAAGCCCTATTGGGACCAACTCCACTCATTAACTTCTAGTCTTTCTATCCAGGCTGAAGTGACTGCTGTTCCCACTCTGGAAGCTGATGAGAGTGCCTCTTCCCACATCTTTCTGAAGGTTCTGTGGCAAAATTGGATGGAGCCGCGCTGGTCTGGTCCCTTTGGAGTTACGGCCAGGACCTCCCATGCTGTCAAGGTCGCTGGGAAACCAGACAAGTGGTATCACACCCTGCCGACCCAGACAACCACCTTCTACCTCTTTGGACTAACCCTAACATTTAATATTGTGTTCATTATTTTCTTTTGCTGTGTGTAATGTAATATATATATATATATATATATATATATATAGTGAGGAAAATAAGTATTTGAACACCCTGCTATTTTGCAAGTTCTCCCACTTAGAAATCATGGAGGGGTCTGAAATTGTCATCGTAGGTGCATGTCCACTGTGAGAGACATAATCTAAAAAAAAAAAAATCCAGAAATCACAATGTATGATTTTTTAAACTATTTATTTGTATGATACAGCTGCAAATAAGTATTTGAACACCTGTCTATCAGCTAGAATTCTGACCCTCAAAGACCTGTTAGTCTGCCTTTAAAATGTCCACCTCCACTCCATTTATTATCCTACATTTAGATGCACCTGTTTGAGGTCTTTAGCTGCATAAAGACACCTGTCCACCCCATACAATCAGTAAGAATCCAACTACTAACATGGCCAAGACCAAAGAGCTGTCCAAAGACACTAGAGACTAAATTGTACACCTCCACAAGGTTGGAAAGGGCTACGGGGAAATTGCCAAGCAGCTTGGTGAAAAAGGTCCACTGTTGGAGCAATCATTAGAAAATGGAAGAAGCTAAACATGACTGTCAATCTCCCTGACCGGGGCCATGTATTGCGAGATTTTGGGGAACAACCTCCTTCCCTCAGTTAGAGCATTGAAGATGGGTCGAGGCTGGGTCTTCCAACATGACAATGACCCGAAGTACACAGCCAGGATAACCAAGGAGTGGCTCTGTAAGAAGCATATCAAGGTTCTGGCGTGGCCTAGCCAGTCTCCAGATCTAAACCCAATAGAGAATCTTTGGAGGGAGCTCAAACTCCGTGTTTCTCAGCGACAGCCCAGAAACCTGACTGATCTAGAGAAGATCTGTGTGGAGGAGTGGGCCAAAATCCCTCCTGCAGTGTGTGCAAACCTGGTGAAAAACTACAGGAAACGTTTGACCTCTGTAATTGCAAACAAAGGCTACTGTACCAAATATTAACATTGATTTTCTCAGGTGTTCAAATACTTATTTGCAGCTGTATCATACAAATAAATAGTTAAAAATCATACATTGTGATTTCTGGATTTTTTTTTTAGATTATGTCTCTCACAGTGGACATGCACCTACGATGACAATTTCAGACCCCTCCATGATTTCTAAGTGGGAGAACTTGCAAAATAGCAGGGTGTTCAAATACTTATTTTCCTCACTGTGTATGTATGTATGTATGTATGTATGTATGTATGTATGTATGTATGTATGTATGTATGTATGTATGTATGTATGTATGTATGTATGTATGTATGTATGTATGTATGTATGTATGTATGTATGTATGTATGTATGTATGTATGTATGTATGTATGTATGTATGTATGTATGTATGTATGTATGTATGTATATATATATATATATATATATATATATATATATATATATATATATATATATATATATATATATATATATATATATATATATATATATATATATATATATATATATATATATATATATATATATATATAGTATTGATCATGTGTTCCGTTTCAACCGATACTGGTGGTTTAAAACTCTATGCCCTTTTACAACTAGGTGTGACAGTCTTTTGGGGGTTTTACTAACCTTTCTCTCACTGTTTGAAGCCCTGGGGGCAGGGCCAAAGGTTAGGAGTTTAAAATAATAATACACAAATAATGTGTAATTCTTTGTTTCCTCATAATAATCCATAATCTTTCGCCAAAGGAAAGTCATGTTAGATACAAATATATAAGATTGAAGTAGTTTTTTATGTGTACTGTTACTTCAACATAAACTACTGCAGTAGAAGTAAAAGTACTGTGTGATACTCTACGTGCAGTTAGTGGAAACAGTTCCATAAAAGTACTTGAGTAAAAGTAACTGAGTACTCAACGCCTCGGCCAATGGGAGCAGAGGATTATCTGTGTCCTCCTCTAGGGGGCACCACCACATTCACTGAACTGACTCTGAGCAGAGATTGTGAGAAGAAGAAACTCTGGATTTAAACCAACCTGAACAAATAACCTGGAGGAGGGAAAAGGATGAGCGACCATCGAGGAGACATTCTCTCACAGAGCTCTTCTTCACACAGGCAGTGTAGACGACCCACACTTTACTGTCAGACCCTCCTCTCTTTTCTGTAGAAACAGCAGATCCACAGTCCAGGTCTCGACACACGACGGCCGCCGCCTCCAGGTCCCAGCGGTCATAGGTCACCACTCGTCTCCACTCTCCTCTGAGCTCCGCCTCCACCGTCCCCTCACAACGACTGGCCCCTCCCACCAGCCTCAGTGGCTCTGGACACAAACACAGGTGAGCCCCGCCCCTCTACAGGCCCCGCCCTGGCCCCGCCCCCTTACCTTTGCAGGTGAGGTTGAGAGTGGGGCAGGTCTCTGGGCCGGTCCTGGTCCGGTTACAGTCCATCAGCTTAGACTCGTTTCCCTCACAGTGGAACGTCTGCCCAGAGGAGAGAGCGCCCCTGGAGGAGAGGAGCCCCACAGCCCAGCTCCCTGCACAGCACCTCTGCCCCGCGACGGTCCAAGGCCCCTCACAGACCCCGGCCCAGGACTGGGCCAAGGACTGGTCCTGGATCTGCAGAGATCCTGAACACAGGCTCCGCCCCCGACCAGCCGCACCGAGTCTAAGATAATATAAGCCTTTATTGATCTGACAATGGAGAAATTCACTGGTTACATTCAGCTCTCAGAAACACTCAGGCTGTGCAGGACACACAGGAAATGTGCAAACTCATAAACAGGAAATAGAGCTATTTTATATACAATGACCACAAACTTTAAGGGGCAAAAAGTACAAACAGTAAAAAATAAAATAAACAGTATTAGCAGTGCAGGTTTACATAGTGCGTATGAAGATGAGGTCACAGTCTGAGCCGCTCTGCAGTAAGTCTCTCCTTTATGTAGTAAAGGTCAGTAATGTTTCAGTGTCTCTGATGTGGGTCTGTGCAGAGCGGCGCCGTCAGCAGGAAATAACAAACTATTACCTTTAACTTCATCAATCAAATCAAACTTTATCTCTATTCACTTTATTCCGGAAGTTCTCGTGGGCGTGGCCATGAATTGGCCCCGCCCCTTCACTCGTATTAGTTACACAGGACTGGAGACGGTTCTACTCGGACACAAAGCCGTTTTTATCCCGCGCAGAGAAACAGTGCAGTGTCGACTTGTTGATGCAAATGAACATTTGACACAAATCAATCGACTCGACATCAGATTTTAGACACAAACATTTCCCCTCGTTCTCCGCTGAATGAACGGACTTCACGCTCTACAGGAAGAGTCACTACAAAGGAAGTGCTGAGACAAAAAGAGGTCAAAGTGGGCGGGGCCTCTTTACAACAACACCAGGAAGAAACACTAAACTATTACATCCTAAACTCTTTACTTTGACATTGACCTGGATTGCAGATGTTTCCAGCTGTTGTCGACCATCACCCACATTTAGGTCAAAGGTTAAATCTAATGTGTATTTGAACCTTTCTGTGACCCAGCGGAGGCTTTGGTGATTTGAGCCTTTACTTCCCATCCTGACGGCCTGTAGGGAGGGCGGGGCCATAAATCCAATTAATACCATTAATTCCTGCTTTTGAAAACAGACCATGTGGAAAATAAGGGTAAAATGGCGTCCGTGGCTCCATGTCCGCCTCACGGCCGATCCAGCAGCTTTTCATTTCATTAGCGACTGTTTTTCCACCTCGGAGCGTGGAACACGTTCTCTGTTAGAGCTGGGGATTCGTTTGAGTACGGTTACTGTACTCACTGTTACTTCAACATAAACTGCAGTAGAAGTAAAAGTACTGTGTGATACTCTACGTGCAGTTAGTGGAAACAGTTACATAAAAGTACTTGAGTAAAAGTAACATAGTACTCCTCGCCTCGGCCAATGGGAGCAGAGGATTATCTGTGTCCTCCTCTAGGTGACCTCACAGTAAAGTGGTTAAAGTCTCAAATACTTTGACTTTTTACTGAACGTACTTCTGAAAGTAGATACTTTTACTTCAGTAAAGTCTTTGTACTTTTATTGAAACTATTTGAGTTTTTCTTCCAGCGCTGGTCACCATGGTTACTGCCCTTTAAGTGACATCACAGAAAACTATGAGTAGGATTATTTATTATTGTAGTGTTTCAGACTCACCTGAACAGGTCAGCTCCAGACTGACGGGAGAGGGATCAGTGTTAGAGTAAAAACAGTCGATCAGTGAAGAGTCGAGACAGAAGAAAGGAAAGAGCTGAACTGCTTCTCTGGATGAAACTCTTTTCTCCTCCAGACTCAGAGCAGAACCACAGTCCAGCTCTGCACACGCTCTGTTTCCAAACCACAGAGGGACGAACAATGGTCTCACTTCAGTCCAGTCCTGTCCCGCCCTCTGCACCTGCAGATGCCCCTGACACCGACTGTTACCATCAACCAACCTCAGACTGTACGGCTCTGAAACAACAGGCAGTGGCACAGTGGTTAGCTGTGTGGCAGAGTGGTTAGCGCAGTGGCAGAGTGGCAATGGAGTGGAGGTCTGGTGGCATTTTCTACAAAGTTGATTGCGTGATGAGATGCAGGTGTGGAGCACAGCAGGTGAGTATCGAGGGAGCCGCCCAGGAACTGACAAACAAGGTAAACACACAAGGGGAGGGGGAGATGGGAGGAGAAGGGAGGACTGGACCACAATATGGCCCCATCCGAAACCACTAAATTGTAGCCTCTAAGTCCTAACACTAGCAACTAATCCTTAACCTTTCATGGGGTCAACTGTTAGATCTCTATGCAGTTAGTGAACAAATCCTGCTTCAGCAGCATTTGCCCAATTCGACCGTCCTTACCCAGGGGAAGGGGAAGTGACATCACCAACAGCTGTTCTTCTTCTTCTTTAAAGTTCAGTGCAGGCCAAACAAAAGGGCATACCGCCACCTACTGTATATTGTCCAACAACAACATAGTGTCCAAATAAGACATTTAAGGGGAAAAAAACAGAATCATCCAAATGATCCTTCACATTTCCCTTTATTTTATCTCAACAGCGGTTTCATAAAGCTACAGTATGCAAATTAGCCATGTGGCTTAAGTTTCTACTAAATGAAGCAAAAGCACAAACTGCCTTTATTTAGGCCATTTACTGAGGAGGCTCTTTAAAACCATGTGAATGTGCTGTGGTGACGACAACATGTATTTTGTCACTTTTATAAAGTTTGGCTTGTGCACAATCTTTTTTTTTTAATTATTACTCTCCGGTGTAGTGCACCTGTCAATCAACAGTGGTTGCGCATGAATCACTCGAGGGTGGGGGCGAGGGGGTGGGGAGATTGGCGCAGTGGCTTATGGGATGGCACATAGCTCCTAATCGCCAGTAAGTTAGCATCAGAGGTCCCTATGCAAAAGTGGCTATGATAGTTAGCATACAGGCCACTTTCCCTAACTCCTTCCTAACTGAAAGCCCAATTCGGATGCATCTTATCATGGTGGACGCTGACGCACATCCGGTTTGGCGTAAGACCTCTTACCAATTTACTGGTTTCGGATGGAGCACAGGGCTCTGTGAGCGAAAAGAGAACTCTAATGCTTTACAATATATCACTGCCCAGCTCCCACTGTGGTTCCCCACGCTGAAAGACGCACCACCGGAGATCATGAGAGCGCACCGTATTGGAGATCTCCGGAGCAAGGCGACAAAACCAAGGGTCATGATTTTCATGTGCCTAAGATACACCAACAGAGCAGGGATTCTGAAAGCTGCGAGGGACTGGAAGGAAAGGAGGTCCGCTTCACGGCTGACTACAGCATTGCAACCCGGGCCCGTCGCAAATCCTGCTATCCTGTCATGGAAAAGGCTCGGCAAGAGTGTTACCAGGCCTTCTTGCTTCATCCGGCCACTATAAAAGTGTCCAAAGGCCATGAGCACAAGTTATTTCAGGATCCTGTGATTTTGGAGGAGTTCCTCGAGAGTTGGGAGAATGAAGAATCCTTTGGAAACACGACGCAGGCTCAAGTTGTCAACATTGTCATCTACCCTATCGTTCCCATTTTCATTCATCATGTCCCAATAACTGATAATAACGGATAATAATCCTCCGAAGTAAGACGCTGGTGATTATAAGAGAGCTAATGTTTTGGTTCCACACTTCCGGTCACGTGAAGAAGTTGGGAACGCTGCTGATTGGGCGAGTGTGTCACATGACCGCATGAACAGAACATTACAGGAGGACACAGGACAGTGAATGCTGGATGTTTGTATTATGAAATGATATAGAGGGAACATAATGAATTCTGTTATAATGATGGACTAAGGAATATTTCTGTTTCAGCAGGACTATAAGGAGAACGTTATTGCACTAGTTTCACAATAATTACAGACTTTGGGGGTGTGAACGGGAAGTGTGAGTGTGTGTGTATGAGTTTTCAATATTTAGTGTCTTTTGAGTTGGGACCTAGTCACCATGAATGTATAGGTAGAGATTACAGCACTGTAGTGGTTCAAATAATACATTTTATTATCAACAATAATTGAGTATGGTGACTTTTACAAAACTACCTACACTCTAAGAAATAATTCACTGGCTCAACATAATAAAATTATAAAATTATTATACTTGGACCAACACTATCAAATTGTGTTGATTCATTGTAAATTTAGTATTGTTTACCAACTCAATTATATAAAACAAGAAAATGTTCTTATTTTAAGTTCAACCAGCTTGAATTTAATGATTTCTTTTTTTGTTAAATTTGAGTTGTAAAAATATAGAATTTCAGCCATTTCCCCCAACATAATTGATTCAGCTCAGCTCAAATATCCCATAAACTCATTTTATTTAAGTTTGAGCAACGTATTTATTCATTTTTTTAAATTACAATTTTATTAAGCTGTCAATCGTTCTACAAACAGGCATATATGCAAACAATTACAAAAACACTTTTTTTAAATTGAAGAATGTAATGTAGTGTTCCAACACAATATTCCGTTTTGGTAACACTTTATAATAACTGCACACTATAAAACATTAGTAAAGCATTTGTAAACCAGTGTTTAACACTTAATATACTATTAACAAAGCATTCTCCATCATTTATAAATCATTTATAAGCACATAAGTAGATGTTTAATAAAGTATTTATAAGACATATGGTCCTTTTTATAAACCGTTTGTTTGTGATTTGTTATATTCTTTATAAAACATTTAAAAAACATTCATCACTAATATTGAATCATTTATAAGCCCAAAATGAAATACTTTTTTCATTTTCGCTGCACACCATAAAGCATTAGTAAAGCATTTGTAAACCTGTTCTCATCACTGTATTTTGTATTTGTAAAACATTTACACAGCATTGTTCATAATTCATAAATAATTTATAAGCACATAAGTAGGTCCTCTTTATAAACCTTTAGTTTATGATTTGTTATATTCTTTAAAAAAAACAATTTCATCATTAATGGGTAATCATTTATAAGCCCAAAATAAAAACATCATATATGTAAAGCGTCTTAATAAACAAATATTTTACTATTTCTAAAACATTTACAGAGCATTCTCTATCATTTACAAATCATGTGTAAGTATATACACTCACCTAAAGGATTATTAGGAACACCATACTAATACTGTGTTTGACCCCCTTTCGCCTTCAGAACTGCCTTAATTCTACGTGGCATTGATTCAACAAGGTGCTGAAAGCATTCTTTAGAAATGTTGGCCCATATTGATAGGATAGCATCTTGCAGTTGATGGAGATTTGTGGGATGCACATCCAGGGCACGAAGCTCCCGTTCCACCACATCCCAAAGATGCTCTATTGGGTTGAGATCTGGTGACTGTGGGGGCCATTGTAGTACAGTGAACTCATTGTCATGTTCAAGAAACCAATTTGAAATGATTCGAGCTTTGTGACATGGTGCATTATCCTGCTGGAAGTAGCCATCAGAGGATGGGTACATGGTGGTCATAAAGGGATGGACATGGTCAGAAACAATGCTCAGGTAGTCCGTGGCATTTAAACGATGCCCAATTGGCACTAAGGGGCCTAAAGTGTGCCAAGAAAACATCCCCCACACCATTACACCACCACCACCAGCCTGCACAGTGGTAACAAGGCATGATGGATCCATGTTCTCATTCTGTTTACGCCAAATTCTGACTCCACCATCTGAATGTCTCAACAGAAATCGAGACTCATCAGACCAGGCAACATTTTTCCAGTCTTCAACTGTCCAATTTTGGTGAGCTCGTGCAAATTGTAGCCTCTTTTTCCTATTTGTAGTGGAGATGAGTGGTACCCGGTGGGGTCTTCTGCTGTTGTAGCCCATCTGCCTCAAGGTTGTGCGTGTTGTGGCTTCACAAATGCTTTGCTCCATACCTCGGTTGTAACAAGTGGTTATTTCAGTCAAAGTTGCTCTTCTATCGGCTTGAATCAGTCGGCCCATTCTCCTCTGACCTCTAGCATCAACAAGGCATTTTCGCCCACAGGACTGCCGCATACTGGATGTTTTTCTCTTTTCACACCATTCTTTGTAAACCCTAGAAATGGTTGTGCGTGAAAATCCCAGTAACTGAGCAGATTGTGAAAGACTCAGACCGGCCCGTCTGGCACCAACAACCATGCCACGCTCAAAATTGTTTAAATCACCTTTCTTTCCCATTCTGACATTCAGTTTGGAGTTCAGGAGATTGTCTTGACCAGGACCACACCCCTAAATGCATTGAAGCAACTGCCATGTGATTGGTTGTTTAGATAATTGCATTAATGTGAAATTGAACAGGCGTTCCTAATAATCCTTTAGGTGAGTGTATGTAACCCAGTAGAGAAAATGGGTCATTTTCTCTCCTTTTTGTTGTATTTATATTTATGCACTTTTATTTTGAAAAACATTTATTTTGAAAAGAGGAAGTGTGATCCCCTCGCTCACACTTTATTTTTCTGTTTTCATGGTCACGTTGGGTAATAATGACCTTTTGATTTGTCAAAAATGGTATTACTCCCGCCTCCCAAGCTGCTATGCTGCGGATGGATCACTCACTAGTTTTCGGCCTTTTGCACTCTGGGAATGAGCGAGACAGGCAGTTGACGGTCCGAGCAAAAACCTTTTGGGTCGTCTGGTGAGTTTTATAAAAAAAAAAAAAAATGATGTAAACAAATATTTACATTGTCTTTTCGTTGATTTGGAATATTTGTTGTATTAAGTGGAAGGAGCACGAGCTGGAGACGCTGTGTTGTTGTGCCCCTTGCTGTGTTCCTCACTATACCTCATCTTGGTAAGTCCATGCCATGTGAGAATTAGAAAAACATGCTAGCGCGATGCTAATATTAGCACGATGCTAACGCTAATCGCGAGTGCCGTTTTTTGTTTGAACGCAATGTAAAAGCTATTTTTGGTTAAGACGTGGTTTCTACCAAATTCTATTTTAGTTCATAACAATACTGAGAAGCACTTTTGGTTATTTTTGTACTATTTTTGGTCCAATGTAATTATTATTTTGAAGTTGATTGTACATTTTGATGGTTTATAATATGAAAGTGTACAGTAATTCTTCTGTAATGCTAAACCCAGTAACACAGATAAGGTTTTACTGAGAGAAATGTTGATTTTGAAGGAGAATATCTGAATTCATTAGTTCATTTCATGAGTTACAAAAGTTAATTCATTTAAATTAATATGCTAATTGGTTAAAACCATTTAATCATAATGTTATGGTTGAATAATTTAAAAAAGGATAAAAAGATAAATTCATTTGTTGTTTTACATGGATTAAAAACTATTTCATGTAGTACAAAGAATATTTGAATTAAAACATGCATGTAAAATATTACTGTATATTTTGTAATATGGTAATAAGAGAAAAGATAAACAAAGCTATAGCAATTGAGAAGAGATAGGATAACAGATTTTTATTTAGCTGTAAACAATAATACCATTATTGTTGTGCAGGCGAGTGTTACATGGTTAAGAAAACCCTGGATGGATTTCCTGGATTCTCTCCGGATGGAGATGGCGAGCCTGTGCCCAGAACTGGATTGAACTTCGAAGGACCACCTTCTTTTTTTTTTATTACTTCTTTTGCAGGACAGCAATTTCAATTTGAAATGATCACCTTGAAGGACCACCATCTGTCCTACAGTGCTGAGTGGTAACACCTTAAAACACCAAAAGAACTGAACAATAAAGACAATTGACTTAACACACGACTAAAAACAAGAGAAACTGAGCTCAATGGGACTGGGGATATTTTTTGTTGTTGCATATGCCGGCTATGCTTATTGTTAAATATTGTTTATCTTGAACTGCTTTATTTTTATTTGGTTTACTAAATAATATTTTTTCTTACTTACTCTTTGCCTCCAGCCATTTCATTACGCACTCACCTTAGTTCCTATTGTAATCCTGCGGAACCTAGTAACTGGTCTATACTTTTAATTTCGCCTTACCTCCTTAACGTGAGTCAGGGGTTACATATAGGTAGATGTTTTAAGTATTTATAAAACATATGGTCCCCTTTTCTTTATGATTTGTTATATTATTTACAAAACATTTAAAAAGCATTCCTCAATAATGGTTAATCATTTATAAGCCCTACAAGAATGCTTTACAAATCATGTTTTCATTGTCCAACAGCACACTATATGAAAGCATCAGTAAATCTGTTGTAAACACTTTTACTATTTATAAAATTTACAAAGCATTAATAATGCTTTACCAATCATGTTTTCATAGTCTATAAATCATCTAGCACACTATTAAGGCAAAATGGGTTTTAATAAACAATTACTTGAGACGTATCTAATTTGTATAGACATTATTAAGCATTTTTAAGGCTTTGTTCATGGTTTGCAAACTCGCACCATAACTAAGCTTTTGTCAACTTTTGTAAATAATTAAAGTGATATTTGTAAATACTTTAATATCATTTGTTAAGCCCTTACAAAGCCTATTTTTTTCTCCCTCACAAGCCTGTTTTTTTTCTACCCCGACCAATATAACCTGTTTAAGCTATACACCACAAGGCCACGTCACCTCCATCTCCAGGTGACGCTTCTGAATACTTATGTACATGTGATTTTTTTTTGTTTTTTATTTGTAATACATTTGCAAAAATCTCAAAAAAACGTTTTTTCACGTTGTCATTATGGTGTGTTATGTGTAGAATTTTGAGGGAAAAAATGGATTGAATCAATTTTGGAATAAGGCTGTGACATAACAAAATGTGAAAAAAGTGAAGCGCTGTGAATACTTTCCGGATGCACTGTACATGCTGCCTTGATGAATTACCCACTAGATTTCTGAAGTCTGTGCTGATCAGCTTGTTACCACACCTTGTTCAGTTAGTTAACATCTCACTTGAGACTGGAGCATTTCCAAAGGCCTTGAAAACCGCAGTCATTAAGCCTCTTCTAAAGAAGAGCAGCCTTGATCCCAAGGTACTGAACAACTACTGGCCCATATCAAACCTAACATTCTTAGGAAAAGTCCTAGAGAAAGTAATATATCAACAGCTCACTTACTTTCTCCTATCTAACAATGTGTTTGATACTTTCCAGTCAGGATTTAGGCCCCACCACAGCACTGAGACAGCTCTGATCAAGGTGACAAATGATATCCGTATGAACACCAACGCAGGTAAGGCCTCAGTTTTAGTTCTGCTGGACCTGAGCGCTGCCTTTGACACAGTGGACCACGGGATCTTACTTCACAGGTTAGAAAACTGGGTGGGAATCTTTGGTACTGCTCTAAACTGGTTTAAGTCCTATCTCGAGCACAGGACGTACTTTGTCGAAATTGGCAACTGTGTCTCAGACAAAATTTCCATGACCTGTGGAGTCCCCCAGGGGTCAATCTTGGGACCCCTCTTATTCAACCTGTACATGCTTCCATTGGGTCAGCTAATAAACAGCAACAATGTGTCGTACCACAACTACGCAGATGACACTCAGATCTACGTGTCACTGATACTGATGAACATGGGCCTGTAGATACTCTCTGTCACTGATACAGGTGAACATGGGCCTGTAGATACTCTCTGTCACTGATACAGGTGAACATAGGCCTGTAGATACTCTCTGTCACTGCATCGAACAGATCAGTTTGTGGATGCAAAGCAACGTTCTCCAACTAAACTCAGACAAAAATGAGATCATTGTCTTTGGCCCACAGACACAAAGACAAAGTGTTATCAGTCACCTTGAGTCTCTCGCTCTGAAAGCAAAACATCAGGTTAGAAATCTAGGAGTAATCATGGACTCAGACCTGAACTTAATTAGCCACATCAAAGCAATAACATCATCAGCTTTTTACCATCTGAAAAACATTGCTAAGATCAGAGGAATAGTGTCAAAACCAGACTTAGAGAGACTCATCCATGCATTTGTCTCCAGCAGGTTAGACTACTGTAACGGCCTGCTCACTGGCCTTTCTAAACGAGCTGTTAGAGCTGCAGAACATCCAGAACGCTGCTGCTCGAGTCCTGACAAGAACCAAGAAATACGACCACATTAGTCCAGTGCTCCGGTCTCTGCACTGGCTTCCTGTCACTCAGAGAATAGAATTTAAAACAGCTCTGCTTGTTACAAGTTTTTTCAGCACCAAAGTACATCTCTGACATGTTAGAGCCGTATGAAACATCTCGGGTCCTGAACACTTCAGGGAGGGGTCCCCTGGTGGTTCCCAGAGTCAATAATAAACACGGTGAGGCTGCGTTTCAGTTTCATGCAGCTAAAATCTGGAACAGTCTTCATTAGGATGTGAGACAGGCCTCAACTCTGACAATGTTCAAATCCAGGCTGAAAACAGCTCTTTTTACCCGTGAATATGACACTGAAAGTATTTTATCTGCAATCTTGCCTTTCACTGTCATTGATTAATTTTTATGTTGTTTTATTGATTGATTTTATGTCTTTTCTTGTAATTTTATGCAACTGTGAAGCACTTTGAATTGCCTTGTGTATGAATTGTGCTCTACAAATAAACTTGCCTTGCCTTGTCATGTGAATAAGCCGAATCTTGTGTCGCCCGTTGCATTATGGGTAATGGAATTTCTTTTGGCTACCAAACAATATTGATAGTTAGCGTGAAGCAATGAAGAAAGCTTTGATTTGGACCGTTTTAACCGCTGGAAAGTTGATGATTTAAAGCCTTTTTGTACTCACCATGGAGCTTGTTACAATATTAGCTTAAAGTCAATTTTCCCAATCAGCTGCGTACGGAGATAGACAGAAACACACTGCCATTCATACGAAGAGATGCTGTCAAAAGTGACGACAAGTCCTTGTTCACATAGTTGGAATAACTGTCAGAAAAATAATGTTTTAACCACATCCTAACTTTGACTCACTGTCCTTCACCAAACCTGAGCTCTCGCTTCATTTGTGGACGCTGCAAATCATGAATGTAAAAGATCAGGGAAAGGAAGGACAGCGCTGACCTTATTGTCCAGACAGAAACACAAGGGGACACTTTGCATACAGGCCATCAACACACACACACACACACACACACACACGCACACACACGCACACACACGCACACGCACACACACATGCACACCCACACATGCACACACGCACGCACAAATGCACTCATGCACACACACATGCACACGCATGCACACTCACGCACACACATACTCACGCACACATGCACACACGCACGCGCACACACACACACACATACTCACATACGCGCACGCACACGCACACACGCACACACACACTCACACACACACACTCACATACGCGCACACACACACACACACACACACGCACACGCACACACGCACACACACACACACACACTCACACACACACACACACACACTCACACACACACACTCACATACGCGCACACACACACACACACACACACTCACACAAGCACGCACACACATGCACACACGCACGCGCACACACACACACTCACACAAGCACGCACACACATGCACACACGCACGCGCACACACACAAACGCACGCACGCGCGCGCACGCCTGCACACGCGCGCACACACACACATGCACACACGCGTGCACACACACACATGCACACACGCGTGCACACACACGCGTGCACACACACACGCGCGCACACACACACGCACACACACACACACACACACACACGCACACACACTCACACACACACACTCACACACACACACTCACATACGCGCACACACACACACACACACACACACACACTCACACAAGCACGCACACACATGCACACACGCACGCGCACACACTCACACAAGCACGCACACACATGCACACACGCACGCGCACACACACACACTCACACAAGCACGCACACACATGCACACACGCACGCGCACACACACACACTCACACAAGCACGCACACACATGCACACACGCACGCGCACACACACAAACGCACGCACGCGCGCGCACGCCTGCACACGCGCGCACACACACACATGCACACACGCGTGCACACACACACATGCACACACGCGTGCACACACACGCGTGCACACACGCACGCGCGCGCGCACACACACACACACTCACACACACGCACACACATGCACATACACGCACACACACAAAAAACAACAACAAATTGTGACAAAAATGAGGTGAAAAAGAACGTGAAAAAAATGAAGACAACGCAGCAACACGGTGAGGAAAAAGATCTGTGAAGATCAGTTTGGCAGGTCTTAGCTTTCAAATGAGGCGTTACACTGTCCTACAGCTGTGAGCTCCAGTCAAGAAGCTTTTAGATTTGAGTAAAGTCGGACTCGGTGAAGGCGGGGGTTAAGAGGTTAAGGCTTTTGGGGAGCATGTAAAGACAAATAAAAAAATATAGATATAAATTGAGAGGGGTCTGGCTGCAGACCTCCACTCTCAGGACCCTGCCTTGCAGACCTCCACTGTCAGGTCCCCTCCGCTGTCAGGACCGGACCGGAAGTGCATATTGAACGGAAGAGGGCAGCATAACGTGTACAGCCTGCCGGAAACCATTAGAAGTGCAATATTTATTAGAAGTGCATATTTATTAGTTTCCCATACTATATTTTTTCTTATCTTTTTTAAGCAGGGGCGTGCTGGGACCTAATTTCAGCCCGGGAATGTGGAGAAGACCGGCCCGGAATTATGGCTCCATAATAGTGCGCTGGTCTCAAGTGCAAGAGGTCGCTGGATCAAATACCACACATTGACAATTTTCTAACAATTTCTCTTTTCACATGGGCCGCTGCACACACAGTCTGAGCCTGATACAAACCCACAATCAGCACAAGTTATGTAGATAAAAACATTTATTTGACCACTTTTCTACCTTTCACTGCCTTTTAGTCTCTTAACTCGCGCAGACACTTGTCTCCGCTGGATTGGACTGCACCAACTTGAACTAAAGCGGAGGGGTGTTCCACTTAAACACCCCTCTGAGTTAGTTCAATATGAAATGGTTTCTCCCCGCCGCAAGAATGAAAAGTTCGATGCGAATATTTTTCAGATTTTCATTCATCAGTCGTTATTTTGATAGATTTCCATGACAATTACGCTTGTGTTACTTCATTTATATCTGGAGCAGCAGCTCATGCTCCTGCTGCAGCCCAGTTAAAGCCTTTAGGCCTGGAATAGTGAGTTATTATTTCATTATTTTATTCTGATGGCCCGGCCCAGAAGCACCGGAACCGAGCGGCCCACCGGGAAACGTCCCGACTCTCCCTATGGCCAGCACGCCTCTGTTTTTAAGTCAACGTGATTACACGTAAATAATACTTACATATTTAGACATAAATGAATGCGCCAAGAGCTAAAGTGTGCTCACATAGAAAACTAAACAAAAATTGAAATGTCATCTTGTTCAGCGCTGGTATCGAACCTATGTGGTTTGCACTGGGAGGCGCCCGACTTACCCACATGACTACCAGACAAGTATCTGTACTGTAATCATTGTGTATTATGAAGCGTAGAGGAGTGAGATTTACCTAACGTACTTCTGGAAGCCAAGCAGCCTCCGTTACATAGGCTACTCCTGGAATACTTGCTTTTGAATCATATTTACATTATATACATAAAATATGGCCCCAATAAATAAAGTATATTCACATGGGGAACGACAAATACGTCCTCCGGTATGCCTGCTTTTCATTTTGGAAGGGGAGTGTGGAGGTCTGCAGCCAAACATGAAGGCTACTACTTATAGTTGCTTTTATATCATATTTTTATACATATATTATACATTTTTATATCATATTATCATATTACATAAAATAAAGCCCAAGGAACAACGACAAATACGTGCTTCCAGTATATCCGGTTTTATTTTGAAAGGCTTCGAATAAACTTCCGGTCCTGACAGCGGAGGGGACCTGAGAGTGGAGGTCTGCAGCCAGACTTTCTTGTATAAATTTACAATTTGTTAATTTGAATGAAAATATTTACTAACCCAGAGTCTGTTAAACCTCCAAATAACAACTCTCTTTACAAACAATGGAGACGTCTAACAAACTGGACTTACTCGATAAAAGAAAGTAAATGTGCTACTGTTCACAAACTGCTCAGCCACCTGGTCTGATATTCTGTTATTATTATACACAAGTGCGTCTTACCTGAGGCGTTTTCATTATTGTCAAAGGTGTTCTGCAAAAACAACACAGTTAAATGACATCCACAGCCAGAGTAAAGGTAAATGCAGTTGGAGAGTTGAGACTTGCCTCAGCGACAGTGAAGGAACAGGCCGAGGCGATTAGGAGGAGGCAGAGGAGCGCGCTCATGTCGACAGTAGGACTGTACTATGACACCAGAGGAGCAAACCCCCGGCTTTATACATGTCCGCCTGCTCCAAATATGGCAGGGCAAAGCAAAGGGAGAAGTGGTATTGCCCCATAACGTGTTGTTTGTGAAAGATGTACCAGAGACAGGCAGCAAACACTATGTTGCACAACACATGTGCAACAGAATCTGAACTTTGGATTTCAACCCATAGTAATGAAAAATATAAACAGGAAACGGCTTAATCCAGGCGTGTTAGGCGGTCATATAAACATAAGAAGTATTTTGTCTAAGAATGAGCAAATAAAACATTTATTACTGGACTCGAATTTAGACTTTTTATGTTTGTATGAAACCAAAATCCTCCAACTGCAGCACTGAATATCCCACGGTACAATGTGTATAAGAAAGACAGAGAAGGACCCGGAAAGGGAGGGGGGTCATGGTCTATGTGAAAAGTATATTTAAGAAATCCAATGGTCAAATGGTACTCGGTTGGAAAGCTTAGGGCTGAATATCTCCCTTTCCCCACAAATGTCCTTAATTATTGTGATCTATAGACCTCCATCAACCAGCTTAAGTTTGTATGACTAATTAAAGTGCTTGTTGAAAGAATGTAATTTGGAAAAATAAATCATTATGATCAGGGACTTCAACATCAATTGGGAAGATAAACCTACCAGAAAGAAACTCGAGCACAAGTTTGATCTGAAGCTAATCATCAATGGGCCTACAAGAATAACAGACTCTACAAGGACACAAATAGATCTAATGTTCTGTAATAAGACAGAAAGAATTAAGTCATTGAATTTGCCAACAGGTTTATCTGACCACAACTGAATCCTTCTGAATCGAAAATTGGAGAAAAAAAAACAAAAAAACACTTTAGTTCTTATGCTCAACATGGGTCCACTCGAATTCCTAAACATAATTACATAAACTTTGTAGCTGCAGTGCATGAAATACAGTGGGATGACACATTAAACTCTGTGGACTGTGAGAAAGATTGTGAAATACTTCTCAAAACATTAGACAAAAGCATAAGAGAGTTCTCTCAGAAATAAATATAGTTCCATGGAGAAACTCGGACATATTAAAACTCATGAAGGAGAGAGATCAAGTCCTAAAAGTAGCAAATAAACCCAAATCTACCCATGATAGGGGTCTTACTTTACTTACTTTACTTTACTCTTTATTGAAGGGACAATGTACAGAGACATTATTATATTATATTATAGCTAAATATCTAGTTTCCATCCGTAGTCCCTGGTTACATCAAAATAAATAACAATATACAGCATGACCATTCATTATTCTAACAGTCAATCACACTTCACCAATCAGTCCACTCACCATTCCTATTTACAGACCTATTAAAATACATTAAAATAATTCAGTGCTGCCCACAACGAAAATACTGTTACCAAATATCAAAGCGTGTGTGACCTTTGTGGCGACTTTTACTTGTGGCAGTTCTTTTCCCAAATGACAGCAGCATTTGTGAACAGCTATTTCTAAACTGAACGGCGACTACTTTTCAGGTCATGAAGTTTAACGTGTTTTATCTGGTTGATGTTGTAACATGTTTCACCCCAGAGCAGCGACTCCAGAGACGCGCTGACCTCACGGACGTTCACCCCACACGGTGTCGAAATCCGGGATCAGAGGGTTTCAAACCACTCTCTATGAACTGTTTGAACTGTAAATCAAATGTTTACTCATTTCAGTGAGCTTTCTTCATAATAATTCATTTTAGCTCTAATTTAGTTGTTTTATCTTCTGATTGTGTGTGTTTATGTGTTGGTCTATCAAAGATTAATTTAATTTAGACAAGAAACAGTTTCCACAGAGCTGTAACAAATGGATAAAAACAATAAAACCAAAAGGCCTCATAAAATAATAAACCCTGGCAGGTCATAATTAAGGCAATAATTAAATGGAGATAAAGTTTTGATCTGAGGTTCGGGAGCAGGACCACACCTCACATACGCCATTTCTGGTCTCCAGCCTATAAATACCTCCCGGTTCCTCTCCTCAGCCTCTCCTCGTTCCCGTTTACGTGCACGCTCCCGTCCCTACGCCCCGCACGCATCGTACCGGCCTCGCAAGTGATACGGTAATAATATCTCTTACCTCGTGTCGCAGCTGTTGGTAGTCTGTCCGTCCTATCCATTATCTTCGTAAGTTGCTCGTCTGATTACTAGCGTCCCCCTGTCCGAGTTGGGCCGGGGCACACGCCACCGGCTTCAAGCCCAGTTCCACGTGGGTGTCAGACTATGCAGTAATCCCGTTCAGGTTAACCGCGAGCTTTACTGTACTTCCGCGCTGGTTGTCAGTGGTGCATATATCCATCTAAGCCGTGCTGTCCATACTCCAGTCCAGTCCATGCGGTTACAGTCCCACGTGTAAAAGGGGTTGTGTGGCCGCAGCAGGCCATCTCCTTCTCCAACCCAGCCAGCTCCCCGGCCTTGCACCCCGCGCTTTCCACTCTTACAGTTCCGGCCGTCGCCTGGGTTGCCAGATCGGGTTTTTTCCAGGATGGCACCCTAGAGTTTCGGCCGGTGCCTGGGTTGCCAGATCTGTTTCATGTTTTTACCAGGATGGAAGCAGAGTTTGCTTTGGCTCAACTTCCTGCAGTACATTGATCCTCTGAAATGGTGCCGCGCCTCCTGGGTTTGTCCCTGTTTCAGAGCGTGGTGTCCTGCACTGGTCAGCTCCACCTCCTCTTTCCTCTTCCTCCCTAAGCTCACTCCGCTCCACAACAGTCTTTCACCATCTCCTCGTTTGTCCCTTCCTTGTTTCCTGTAGCTCCTCTTGTGACGCCTCCACTGTGCTGCAGGGGGGGCTCTTGGTGCCTCTTCAGTGTCTCAGAAGAAGAAATGTGCAGGTCTCAAATGGGTTAAGCTAGCATTTTGTTTACCTTAAAAAGCGGCTTTCTTCAGGACCATTTTGGACTCTCAAAGTAAACAATCCACCAAATCTCCACAAAAACACAACAATGATGTACAAGAGTCTCCAGTAAAACCATGTGGAACACAAAAACCACAAATGCAGTCCGCATAAAAAGGCAAAGAATTCAGTTGTACTGGGAGAGAGGGAGTTTGTGAGCGCCCAGTGACCACACGGTCCACATGGAGAGGTCAGCCCTCTCCCTCTGACCACACGGTCCACAGGGAGAGGTCAGCCCTCTCCCTCTGACCACACGGTCCACATGGAGAGGTCAGCCCTCTCCCTCTGACCACACGGTCCACATGGAGAGGTCAGCCCTCTCCCTCTGACCACACGGTCCACATGGAGAGTCAGCCCTCTCCCTCTGACCACACGGTCCACATGGAGAGTCAGCCCTCTCCCTCTGACCACAATCGCAGTCACAATCGTGCATCAAATGAGCGCAGAGCGCGCACGGAGCCACGGGCACCTGCCCGGTCAATTTTAGCCTCACTGTAATGATAGCTAGCCGTTAGCTTTGTAGGTTAGCTTGTAGATGCTCTCACGTTTCACGTGGTTATTGTCAAATATGAAAGCTACAGTCATCGCAAAGCTTAGATTAGTTTGGTGCTCAGTCTCATGTACAGCTGCGGCGTAACTTTGTTGTGCAGACTGATGCATTAGCGCGCTGCCGCTAGCTACTAAGTAAAAGCAGTAAAAGTTCACATGTTGTAAAATACAGCGGTATAACTTTCACCTCAGCACGATGTCTCATACGGTTCATCGCCCTCAGTGATGCGTCTGTTGGAGCAGGGTTAGCGAGTAGACAGACAGCCGGTGGATGAGGGCGACTGTTAAGGTGCGTTCAGACCAAACGTGCGTCCACACTCCGTCAGCCTCTAGTTGGACGCCAAACATGGCCGCTTCACACTCGCGACAAACGCCTGTTTGCTGCGCGTGAAGTTTTGCAAGCGTCATAATTAGGAGGCGTGTCATACAACTCAGGCTGAGCGCAAACCGCCATGATCAACTTGTCCTCCATGCTGCAGGTCAAGCATGGAGGACATGCTTATTTCATTAGGACTTTTATTTCTCAAACTTGTTGCCTTATGCTCACTTTGAGCTCCTCGTGGGGGGTGGAGATGACTGTCCCTCTGCCAATCCTACACTCCTCTCTGCCCCACTCCAGCAGTGACTTTTGTTTCGCAAAATAAGCACAACTAAAGTGACGCCCCTCCCCCAAAGAGAAATAAAAAAAATACTCCGCGAACCCGTTCATATCGTTCACTGTAAAGCAACCCAGTCTCTTCAGAAAAACGTACCTCAGGTACGCTTTTACAATATGGAATTACGTACCAGTAATACGTATTTTTGCAAAATTACGTTGGTTATTTACGTTTTACAAATTCATTCAAATAACACATAGCGCGTTCACGCGGAAGCCTACGGAGCTTGCCGAGTGTTTTCCGAAGTTCTCCGAAATCTCCGACAACATTTCTCTGCAAAAATACTCTTACTAAAGCCTTGTTTTTACCTTTCGCTGTCTTCGTTGGGCGAGTCCTCCATTACACGTCCCACAAATGTGCAGCTCCTGCTCTGCCATGCTCTTGTTTGAGTGCATGATCCGATAAACTCCTGCCGGGTCTTTGCGAGGCTTGTAGCGGGAGAAAGGGCCTCGTCTTCAGGCTAGCTTAGCGCCACAGCCCGCTGGAGTCCCGTGGAGGCTCGTCCCGCTTCTTCCGTAATAGTCCTTTGGGTGAAAGTGATGCCAAGCGTCCACGATGATATAAATGTCCTTAGGTTTGCCTCACTCAGCCATTTAAGGTTAAAAACAAGCATTTATTGATCATAATTTTGACATAAGCGCGTAATGACCAGCTGTTTTGATTGACATCCGCGTCAACCAATGACACGCATTCAAATTGTGACATCACTAAGAAGGCGGGCAGAACACGTAAACCTGTACTCCTGATTGGCTGTGTCAATCTATTTTTGTATTGTAAAATATTAATATTAGTCTTATTTAGTGAATTATTTATTTACTAGTATGTTTTATTAAGTTATTAGTATTATGTTTTCTTTCCTTACAGTCTGTCCATGAAACAATATATATTATTGAAACAAATAATATTATCTGGATTAGAAAACTTAATGCATCTTTTTGTGACGAATGTTTGAGTAAAATAAAGGATAAAACAATGGGATGGATACAGGAATATTTTAGGCTCCACAGTTTGACGTCTGATGCCTGAAGAGACTCTGCTATGGATGCGGGTGTGAAGTGGCCACATGTCTTCATCGTCTAATATGCATAATACAAATGCAATTTATAACAGTTCTTGCTTATGTTTGGACATGATCAATATAAAATATACATTTGAAAATAGAATATAAAGTTTAAAAAAAAGCCTCTAGACAAATTACTATCTGTATATCCAATGTAAAGAAATGTAAAAATAATTGTATTTAAATTATGGATGCAAAAATGAGCAAAGTCCTGCGCCTTGTCCTCTGTCAATAAAGCTCAGGTGTATAATGCCACATGTGTCAGAATAGACTGTTTCTGCAGGTGACAGTAGCTCAGTATATTTCATAATGTAGCCTAAACAAGAAATAATCGCTTCTGTTTGGAGACAATAAAGATGAATCTAATCTAATGAGCCCATAATACCTATTTGCAGTGTTTCTAAGCCTTTATTGATCTCACAATGGAGAAATGTAATTGTTACATTCAGCTCTATCTTATCTTATCTTATCTTACCTTATATAACCCATCTCTTGGTATATATTCAATATTCCTTCATGTAAGTGTTGGAGCAAAGAGCAGATCAGGTCATACTTTTGACGACTGGATGTAGGCAGATATCTAAGTTTTGATTGGTCATGGGCTCATTACATTAGATTCATCTTTATTTTCTCCAAACAGAAGAGATTATTTCTGTGCATCAAAAACAACATATCACAGAGCAAACATTTCTCACATCCTCACATTTCACCCACTAACAAACCAAGAGCAGCACATTATAGGAAAAGGTATTGCCCACATTACACCACAAAAAAGTAAGAATTTGTATTCCCCAAATTGAATGCATGTGTAATGATACTGCTCACAGAACAGACAAGCTATTGATACAATATACTATATGTATTGGGTTAGAGCTAATAAGTCAATGACTTTACCACAACAGGTGAAGGTTATAAGATTTATCCAATGGAATAGAGATGAAAACTCAGGAAAAGGCACTCAAATGATGAATAACAATCTTCCTTAGTTATAACTAGTTGTAACTTGTAACTAAGTTCCTTAGTTCTGGGTTGCTCTGCTGCTATCACCATAAGTGATCACACTGGCATACCCCAAAAGGTTCATGCACAATGAGAGGTTTGTAATTAAATGTGATGGGTTTGTTCAGGCTACATTATACTGAGTTGCTGTCACCTGCAGAAACAGTCTATTCTGACACACGTGGCATTATACACCTGAGCTTTATTGATAGAGGACAATGTGCAGGACTTTGCTCATTTTTGCATCCATAATTTAAATACAATTATTTTTACTTATCTTTACATTGGATATACAGATAGTAATTTGTCTAGAGGCTTTTTTTTTAACTTTATATTCTATTTTCAAATGTATATTTTATATTGATCATGTCCAAACATAAGCAAGAACTGTTATAAATTGCATGTGCCCACTTCACACCCGCATCCATAGCAGAGTCTCTTCAGGCATCAGACGTCAAAACTGTGGAGCCTAAAATATTCCTGTATCCATCCCATTGTTTTATCCTTTATTTTACTCAAACATTCGTCACATAAAAATGCATTAAGTCTTATAATCCAGATAATATTATTTGTTTCAATAATATATATTGTTTCATGGACAGACTGTAAGGAAAGAAAACATAATACTAATAACTTAATAAAACAAACTAGTAAATAAATAATTCACTAAATAAGACTAATATTAATATTTTACAATACAAAAATAGATTGACACAGCCAATCAGGAGTACAGGTTTACGTGTTCTGACCGCCTTCTTAGCGATGTCACAATTTGAATGCGTGTCATTGGTTGACGCGGGTGTCAATCAAAACAGCTGGTCATTACGCGCTTATGTCAAAATTATGATCAATAAATGCTTGTTTTTAACCTTAAATGGCTGAGCGAGGCAAACCTAAGGACATTTATATCATCGTTGACGCTTGGCATCACTTTCACCCAAAGGACTATTACGGAAGAAGCGGGACGAGCCTCCACGGGACTCCAGCGGGCTGTGGCGCTAAGCTAGCCTGAAGACGAGGCCCTTTCTCCCGCTACAAGCCTCACAAAGACCCGGCAGGAGTTTATCGGATCATGCACTCAAACAAGAGCATGGCAGAGCTGGAGCTGCACATTTGTGGGACGTGTAATGGAGGACTCGCCCAACGAAGACAGCGAAAGGTAAAAACAAGGCTTTAGTAAGAGTATTTTTGCAGAGAAACGTTGTCGGAGATTTCGGAGAACTTCGGAAAACACTCGGCAAGCTCCGTAGGCTTCCGCGTGAACGCGCTATGTGTTATTTGAATGAATTTGTAAAACGTAAATAACCAACGTAATTTTGCAAAAATACGTATTACTGGTACGTAATTCCATATTGTAAAAGCGTACCTGAGGTACGTTTTTCTGAAGAGACTGGGTTGCTGTAAAGACTCGTTCAAAAGAGCCGGATCGTTCGCGACCGACACATCACTTTCGGCGCCCCTATGAAAGGCATACATTGCGTTTGCCCTTTTTGCTCCACTGCTGCAGGTAACCTGATTGGTTAACAAGGCGTAAATGAACGCACGTGTAGATCGTGATTACTTGAGTGCATGAAGCAGTGGGCGGGGCCTCCCTGCTCGTGTACCGCGCTGTTCTCACTGGCTTTGACGCGCGTTAATCCTCATCTGCTCACATTTGCTACGCTTCATACGCGCGGACGGCTTTGCTTACATTTCGAAGCGTGTCGAAGCGTCTACATAGGGTTAACATGGAAGTTGGTGGCGCGTTTGGTCTGTACGCACCATTACGCTGCCCAGGTGAAGTGAGTGAGCGAGTGCGGGGCAGCGGTGCTCAGCCTGGAGCTGGAGGCTCCTGTGGCCACGGGGAAATGACTTATTTGGCGTAACAGCAACAGTGAACTTTTACAAGCCTCAGCCAGTGCATAGTTTATTTACACGTTACACGCCATACCCCCCACACATTTTTTATTTATTATGGATCTACAGGATTGACGTGAATGGTATTTCCGAGGTCAAATCGGTTAATTTCGCTGAAAGGCCACAGATTTGCATGTATGCAAACCAGTAAACCTCAGGATAAACACTGTACCTCACATTTATATCTTTGTGAATCACACTGGGCCATAGCCAGCCTGTTCTGATCTAAGAAAAGAGCCAAAGCCACTGTGAAAAACTCCAAGAGACGACACTCGTTTCTTTCATTTTGGCTGTTTCTCATAAACAGATTTTATTGTTTTTTTTTGTCTAATACATGAATCAACTCATAAAAGTAAAATGATGAAAGGAGCAGAATCTGCCAAACCATCGATCGATCTGTCATTTATCCATCTTCTACAGCAGGAAATACAACAATAAAACTATTAAAAGTATCAACATTAGGATTAACATAAGGATTGTCTCTAAACACAGAAAACACATCAAATAACTTCTTTAAATTAACTCTATCAGGATTAATCAGAGCTGTGCGAGTGGAAACCCTCCTCCTGGAACACATTTATAACCCGGTAAAAAGCTCTGAGAAGTAGATTTAGCTCAATAGATCCTTAGATCATGTTATGAAATAGTAAAAAAGCGTAATGATTATTAATCTGCGGTGATGATGCGAGCAGGAAAAGTTTGTCGATCACATCTGGTCGAAGACGACGTCAGTGCGTTCTTCTTCAGGGCGGACTCTGCGTCTCCTGGCTCTCTGTGCTCTCTCATGCCCCCTGATGGCCTGAAACGACACCGCACAAAAGAATTAGGCTTCAGGATCCGGGAAATTGTTGCTCCAGCTATAAAGAACTGGTGAGTGATTATGGACTGAACTGTGTCCCAGACGGAGCCTGTACCCATGGCCTTACCTCCTGGATGGATGTAGAGGGAGCTGTTTAAACACAATTAGGCCCATTCAAAATGGTTATTTCGGTTTTTAATATTCCTTGTCTGCTCTCAAAAGTTAAACTTCTTAATAAGCTTTGGAGTTTTCAAGAGTGTTTTAGTTTTATCATCCCCATTCCTCGAGCTCTGCTGTGATTAACAGCCATTTCCATGGAGACTTAAGAGGAAAGGGGCGGAGTTAAATGGCCCAGGGAAACGTTGTTTTAGGGGAAGAAAACTTCATCGCGCACTACGAAAACACAACACTCCTTTTTTGGGGGTTCAAAGCTCAATAAATCCCTCAGGATTCAGATCTGTAAAAACTTTCCAAATGTGGTCTCGCTGTTCGCCTGTAAAGTGTGGAGTCTTATGGAGCGACTAAAGTGCAGATGTTGACGGTGAAGGACGTTTGTCTTTGTGACGGATTGAAAATCAACACAAATAATAATCTATTTGCATTTGCAACAGTGAAATATGAGCCTGAGCTGCAACAGTTACTGAACATTGTTGATGCTGTGGCCTGGAGCAGGACGTCAAATACAATGCAGTGAAAAGTTCTGATCTGTAGAACCAGAGGAGGATAAAAGTACAAAATGTCCTGATTCTTATTTGTCAAATATAGTGCGTAATGTTACAAAGTAAACAAATGTCTTGTGCATATATTTACAGAGGACTTGTCTGATGACGATGACATGAACAGACAGTAGAACGTTGTAGATTTGGATTTTGTACGGACTAAATGAAAATAGTGTTGTTCAAATCCTCCTGTGGACTGAATAAGTGGGTGAATACAGTAGTTGTGTCTCTGGTTGACGTCACCTGTAGTTTCATTGGTGATCAGTGGAGGATGTGGAGGTGCTGCTATAGCTGTGTTTTTAAACTCACCGTGTCATTGTTATGTTTTGTATTATTGTTGCTTTTATTGTGTCCCTCTGAGTCTGTAATAAAGTTGAATAGAATTGATATTGAGGAGCAGATGATGCTCTGAATAAGTCGTCCTCCTTTGAGACTTTTACGCACGAGTTTGAACACATTTCTGTTCAGATCAGGTTTAGTTTAGCTCCGTTTATCCTGCAGTCTCACATTATTTCCCAACATAAATAATAGCTTTATATCTCTTTAAACGCCTTAAACATGTGTCAAATGAGAGATGAATGAATGAAGAGTAAGAACAGCTCATGACAGATTATTTATGAGCCTGTCCTTCAAAATGACAGAGAAATGATCCTGAGCAAAAGGTCATGTGACTAAACTGACCAATGGGCCGGGGCCTCAGTATTCACTGGAATAAGAGTCAGGCTGCTTTAAAATCATTTCACTCAAAGTACATTTAAAAGTACTGACCCAAACAGCTACTCCAGTAAAAGTACATAAGTACTAATACTCGAGTAACTGTTGGAGTAAAGTCTGATTCATGTTTGTTTCATGTTAATGAGACAAAACAACAAATAATGTTTCAAATAATAATCCATAAACTTTAGCCAAAGGAAAGTCATGTTAGATACAAATATATAAGATTGAAGTAGTTTTTTATGTGTACTGTTACTTCAACATAAACTACTGCAGTAGAAGTAAAAGTACTGTGTGATTCTCTACGTGCAGTTAGTGGAAACAGTTACATAAAAGTACTTGAGTAAAAGTAACTGAGTACTCCCCGCCTCGGCCAATGGGAGCAGAGGATTATCTGTGTCCTCCTCTAGGGGGCAGCACCACATTCACTGAACTGACTCTGAGCAGAGATTGTGAGAAGAAGAAACTCTGGATTTAAACCAACCTGAACAATTAACCTGGAGGAGGGAATTAGATGAGCCATCGTAGAGACATTCTCTCACAGAGCTCTTCTTCATACAGTCAGTGCGGACGCCCCACACTTTACTCCAGTCAGACCCGACTCTCTTTTCTGTAGAAACAGGAGATCCACAGTCCAGGCCTCGACACACGACGGCCGCCGCCTCCAGGTCCCAGTGGTCATTGTAAGAGGTCCCCACTCGTCTCCACTCTCCTCCGAACTCCGCCTCCACCGTCCCCTCACAGCGACTGGCCCCTCCCACCAGCCGCAGTGGCTCTGGTCACAAACACAGGTGAGCCCCGCCCCTCTATAGGCCCCGCCCCTGGCCCCGCCCCCTTACCTTTGCAGGTGAGGTTGAGAGTGGGGCAGGTCTCTGGGCCGGTCCTGGTCCGGTTACAGTCCATCAGCTTAGACTCGTTTCCCTCACAGTGGAACGTCTGCCCCAGAGGAGAGAGCGCCCCCTGGAGGAGAGGAGCCCCACAGCCCAGCTCCCTGCACAGCACCTCTGCCCGCGACGGTCCAAGGCCCCCTCACAGACCCCTGCCCAGGACTGGGCCAAGGACTGGTCCTGGATCTGCAGAGATCCTGAACACAGGCTCCGCCCCCCGACCAGCCGCACCGAGTCTAAGATAAGATAAGCCTTTATTGATCTGACAATTTTAAAATCAATGATCATGAAGTTTTGTGACATTGTTGAGTTCCAAACTGTACAGATGTTATACAAAGCAAGATACAAACTGTTACCGGGCCAAGTACAAAGAAGGTTCCAAGAACGTACTGGTCGTTATGAATTACGTGATGAATTGAACTTTAGGATTCAGAAACATAGCTCAACTTTGAAAAGCTTTAGTCCGACAGTTAATGGTGTACAATTGTGGAACAAAATGGAGATGGACTTGAAACGATGTCCAAACTTCAACCTGTTCAAATATAAATACAAACAAAAGACTTTTGAAAAGTACAGAGAAGAAGATACACGTTGCCATAAGGGGGAGTAGTAGAATTAAATTGCATTTGCATTCTATTAACTAAGACAGTGTTGTTGCTCTGAACGGTTGTCATTCTATTGCTCTAAATTACAAAATTGAGAATTAGGATAAACGAGTTATGGATCTGCTGAGAGGGACCCTCCCAACGGGCTCATAAACCTCGTCTTTTAACGCACCACTAAGCATAGGAACATCATTTACAAATACAGCCAGTTAGGGCAGCTGGGTGGGGGTTTGTTGATGGGGAGTTACTGCCCTCTTCAATGGACCCGCTCTACACCCTGGCTTCTTAATGCACTACAGTATGTAGGGCTTACATACAGTATTACATAATCCATTGAACACACAAAAAAAAAATCTATGATGGAAATGACAACTGGGAAGTTGCAAGATCATGGATAATATAATATGTATATTAATGTGCCTTTTGAACACAGAACTAGTGCCTTTTGGAAGTTGTTAACTGTGAACCTTCCCTGTCCGCTTCCTGCTTATCAAGAGTGCAGACGTATCTCTGCTTGCTGCTGCCGCTTGCCTCTTTATTTGCTTTTTAAATCATTCTATTTTTGGGCACATGTCTTGGATATGATTTTATTCTCTTCTTTTAAGTGAACCAAGGCTTTTTACTCATTTTGATGCCATTTTTACAACTCATTTGACGAACCAGCGACGACAATCTTGTCAACATGGCTGAGGGAGGAAGGCAAACATCGCCTTGTGAAAGCTGTCGGATGTATCAACAAGAAATTTCCCTGCTACGGGACAAGATTTATGCTCTAGAGACGGAAAGAGGACTTAATGACACGCTCCCTGTGGAACCCGGTAAGAAGACGGAAAAAACTGATACTTGCAACCTAAAGCTAAACGATACCATAACATTTCCGAAACTAAACAGACAACTTGGTGCTAGGCCAAAGCAAAGGCAACATGCTCGTAAAGAAGCACCTGGAATAAAGTTAACAAACAGATTTTCACCTCTCTCAGAGAAAATGTCAGAGAGAAACACGGAACAAGAAGTCAAAACAAAGATGGAGAGAAAAACTGTGCCAAGTGTCAAGGCCAGAGATATCCTATTGCTTGGTGACGGAGCCATATCTAATATAAACAATGAGATAATGACTACAATCACTTATCCGTCTGCTACAGTTTCTGACATTATAGATGTTCTAAACAAGGAAATTACAAACAACCCTGGGATAAATAAACTTGTTTTACATGTTGGTGCTGTTGACACAAGAAACGGAGAGTCTGAAGTCCTGAAAGAAAAGTTTAATAAACTTTTTGAGAGACTTGATTGCCTGGACAAAGACGCGATACAAATTTTCATCAGTGGACCTATCCCAAACATCGACGGGAGAATAAACAAATTCTCCCGGCTGTTTCAGTTGAATACATGGCTGTCAAAAGTCTGTAAGTCAAGAGGACTGTATTTCATAGAGAACTTTAATCTTTTCTGGAAACGCGACGATCTGTTTAAAGGAAATGGCCCACATTTGAGCAGAGGTGGAGTGAGACGACTGACGGAAAATCTCCTCCACGCTCTGCAGAATCCGTGGAGGCCTGAGCAACAAGAGAGAGCAGAGAGGAGCATGAGAAGAGCTCCTGGCTCACCAGCAAAGGTTTCGCCTGCATCCCCAATAAAAGATTCAGTCGCAGCTGCATCATCTGCACCTACAGTAAAGGACTCAGCCACAGCTAAGGATCCAGCCACAGCAGCACCAGCAGCACCTACAGTAGAGGACTCAGCCACAGTTAAGGATCCAGCCACAGTTAAGGAATCAGCTGCGCCGGAAAACATCTCAACCATAGCAGCGGCGCCACCTGCATCTGCATCTCCGGGGAAAAGCTCCGCTTCAGCACCACCTGCATCTATAGTAAATGATTCAGCCGAAGGAGCACTTTCAACTCCACCACAGGCCTTGAGCCCGACTGGTACATCTACACCCTCCAGAGATTTTTCTGAATCATTCCCATCACCAAAGTCACCTATGGGATTTCCCAGCCATTTTGAAGCCTTGATAAAACAAGGGATTCAAATGACTCCCCGCACTCCAGTCATGTCAAGACCAAGGCTTTTATCCCCGAAGAAGTATCATGCCCCTCCCCACCTCCGATTTCCAGCAGCTTCACTGCTGCTGTCTAGGACATTAAGGGCCTCTGCGTTGCTACCATGCATAGCAAACTCAAAACCAACCAGAGGTCCATAGAGGGAGTGTGTTCTTCTGAAACAATTAGTACAGTCAAACAACATAGATTAGATAAGAGGGCAACAGTCAGACCGTCCAATCAAAGAACTCTAATCCATATCCCTTGCAAAAAGATTCCATCCACTCAAACACAGATAAATCTCAAACATGCTGTACTCAATGCCAGATCGTTAAAAAACAAGTCCTTTTTAATAAATAGTTTTATTTCCTCTTATAATCTAGATTTTATGTTTTTAACTGAAACATGGCTTGACAAAAACACTGGTAACGCAGTTTTGATTGAGTGTAGTCCATCAAATTTCAATTTTGTGTCTGAAACACGCCAAAATCAGAGGGGCGGGGGTGTCTGTGCAATATTCAGGGACAATATAGTCATCCACAAATTGTCATTTGGGGTTTTTGTATCATTTGAGTATGTGTCTTTCAAAATGGAGATAAAACAATCTTCCATTCTTTATATGACTATTTACAAACCACCACAGAATTGTTTTATCGAAGACTTCACTGAATTACTTTCATTTATATGCACTGATTTTGATTGTTTAGTCATTTCAGGTGATTTTAATGTGCATGTGGATGTGACCAATGACAGGCATGCAAAAGAACTTAATGCTGTTCTTGAAATGTTTGGTTTAACTCAGCACGTGAGAGGGGCGACCCACAACAAAGGTCACACTCTAGATCTAGTTATTACAAAAGGTGTTAATATATCAAATGTGAATGTTGTTGATGTTGCTTTATCTGATCATTTTTGTGTCTTTTTTGACACCAAAACCAGTGGTTGGGCCTGGAGTTATTCAAAGAAGACATATAAATGATACAACAAGGACACAGTTTATGGAAATGATCAGATTTGAAAATCCTCCATGTTCAAATGTTGATAATCTGTTGGACTCTTATACATCAAGCGTCTTAAATGTTTTGGATACTATTGCTCCTGTCAAGGTAAAAATGGTTAACAATAGACAAAAGGCACCTTGGAGAAGTGAAGATTCGGTCAGGGCACAGAAAAGGGAGTGCCGAAAAGCCGAAAGGAAATGGCGCAAGTCAAAGCTCCAGGTTCATTTTGAGATATACAAAGAAGTGCTTTGTGAGTTCAACCAGATTTTGCGTGGAGAAAGGGAGAAATACTTCTCTAAAATCATCGCAAACTGTAGAAACAATTCTCGTGTTCTGTTTTCCACAGTAAACAGATTAACTAACCCTCCAGTTTCACTGCCCTTAGAACTAATCTCTACATCTAAGTGCAATGAGTTTGCAATATTTTTTTATGATAAAGTCCAAGGCATAAAAAATGCCATAATTTCCACAACACAAATAACAACCCTGCCACCAGCTAGACACCTTGAGCTGACACATTTCACTCCTGTTACTGACAAAACAATCGAAGAGGTCATCTCCGGTCTGAGTTCATGTACATGCTGCCTTGATGAATTACCCACTAGATTTCTGAAGTCTGTGCTGACCAGCTTGTTACCACAACTTGTTCAGTTAGTTAACATCTCATTTGAGACTGGAGCATTTCCAAAGGCCTTGAAAACCACGGTCATTAAGCCTCTTCTAAAGAAGAGCAGCCTTGATCCCAAGGTACTGAACAACTACCGGCCCATATCAAACCTACCGTTTTTAGGAAAAGTCCTAGAGAAAGTAATATATCAACAGCTCACTTACTTTCTCCTATCTAACAATGTGTTTGATACTTTCCAGTCAGGATTTAGGCCCCACCACAGCACTGAGACAGCTCTGATCAAGGTGACAAATAATATCCGTATGAACACCAATGCAGGTAAGGTCTCAGTTTTAGTTCTGCTGGACCTGAGCGCTGCCTTTGACACAGTGGACCACGGGATCTTACTTCACAGGTTAGAAAACTGGGTGGGAATCTCTGGTACTGCTCTAAACTGGTTCAAGTCCTATCTCGAGGATAGGACGTACTTTGTCGAAATTGGCAACTGTGTCTCAGACAAAATTTCCATGACCTGTGGAGTCCCCCAGGGATCAATCTTGGGACCCCTCTTATTCAACCTGTACATGCTTCCATTGGGTCAGCTAATAAACAGCAACAATGTGTCGTACCACAACTACGCAGATGACACTCAGATCTACGTGTCACTGACGGCAGGTGAACATGGGCCTGTAGATACACTCTGTCACTGCATCGAACAGATCAGTTTGTGGATGCAAAACAACTTTCTCCAACTAAACTCAGACAAAACTGAGATCATTGTCTTTGGCCCACAGACACAAAGACAAAGTGTTATCAGTCACCTTGAGTCTCTCGCTCTAAAACCAAAAAATCAGGTTAGAAATCTCGGAGTAATCATGGACTCAGACCTGAACTTAAACAGCCACATCAAAGCAATAACATCATCAGCTTTTTACCATCTGAAGAACATTGCTAAGATCAGAGGAATAGTGTCAAAACCAGACTTAGAGAGACTCATCCATGCATTTGTCTCTAGCAGGTTAGACTACTGTAACGGCTGCTCACTGGCCTTTCTAAACCAGCTGTTAGAGCTGCAGAACATCCAGAACGCTGCTGCTCGAGTCCTGACAAGAACCAGGAAATACGACCACATTAGTCCAGTGCTCCGGTCTCTGCACTGGCTTCCTGTCACTCAGAGAATAGAATTTAAAACAGCTCTGCTTGTTACAAGTCTTTTCATGGTTTAGCACCAAAGTCCATCTCTGACATGCTAGAGCCGTATGAACCATCTCGGGCCCTGAGAACTTCAGGGAGGGGTCTCCTGGTGGTTCCCAGAGTCAATAATAAACACGGTGAGGCTGCGTTTCAGTTTCATGCAGCTAAAATCTGGAACAGTCTTCATGAGGATGTGAGACAGGCCTCAACTCTGACAATGTTTAAATCCAGGCTGAAAACAGCTCTTTTACCCGTGCATATGAAAACTGAAAGTATTTTATCTGCACTCTTGCCTTTTACTGTAATTGATTAACTTTGTGTTGTTGTTTTATTGATTGATTTTAACTGTTTTCTTGTAATTTTTTCTGCAACTGTGAAGCACTTTGAATTGCCTCGTGTATGAATTGTGCTCTACAAATAAACTTGCCTTGCCTGTAAAAAAAAAAAAAAAAAAAAAAAAAAAAGGAAAAAGAAAAAAAAGGGGATGTATGTATGTATATGTATGTATATATATATATGTATATGTGTGTATATATATGTATGTGTATATGTATGTATGTATGTAGGTGTGTATGTGTGTATGTGTGCATATATGTGTATAAATAACTTAAGGATCGCCCTTTTCACTTGCTTTGTATTAGCCATAGCGTACATGAAATGAGACAGCTGGGGTATTAGAACTTTCTGATTCCCATTGGAATACTCCTTTGAACCCAGTCCCAAAACCTGATGGCACCTTTAGACCGGCACATGACCTCCGAAAGGTGAACGAGGTCACCACTACACCTCTTTTGCCTGTCCCAGACCCTCACAAATGTCTCTCAGTCTTGACACCTGAAATGAAGTACTTTACAGTCATTGACCTAAAACATGCATTCTTCACCATCCTTTAGCTGAGGAATGTAGGTACCAATTTGCATTTACCTATGGGGGAGTAAAACTTCAGTACAAAGTCTTACCTCAAGGTCATAGGAACTCCCCTGGGATCTTTAATAAAGTTTTGAAGGACTGTTTGTCCCCGATTAAAGTCCTTTCTGGTGCAGTTGTCGTCCAGTACGTGGATGACGTTTTGATAGGAGCAAGGAGTGCTAAAGATTGTCTAGATGTGACGGCCGCAGTCCTGTCACGTCTCCTTGAATGTGGCTTTAAAGTCTCAAAGACGAAGCTACAATGTTGCCGATCACAAGTTGTCTTTTTGGGTAAAGTTATCTCGGCTGGTCATATTACCCCTAGTGCCACTCAGAGGCAGTCCATTCTTGCGGCCGACCGTCCGGATACGGTACGGTCCCTTCTCTCCTTTTTGGGGTTGGCGAACTACTCCAGACACCATGTTATGGACTACACAGGTAAGACTGCCCCATTGCGGGATATTATCCGCGCAGCCGGGGTTCGGGATCTCCAAGCCTCTCTGTCTTGGACGGAGGAGGCTGATAAAGCCTTTACAGATCTGAAGGCAGCATTGGCTTCCTGTGCTGACCTAGCTATCCCGGACTATAGTAAGTCTTTCCATCTTGACACCACCATCACCAACTGCTCTGGACATGCTGTCTTGTGGCAGAAAGGAGCAAGTGGTCAGCGCAATATCATACTTTATGCATCCACCTTGTTGGACCCCATTGCTAAGAAAACCACTGACTGTGCACTGTTTGCTGATACATTGGCTTCCTTGTTGAAGAAAGTGGCTCATGTAGTAATGGGCCATACATTGGTGGTGTATACCTCTCACTCGGTGGTAGCTTATGTTCAGTCTAAAACTTTTGCCCTAACTCCTCAGCGACAACTGAAACTTGCTAAGGAGCTGACGGCCCCGAACTTGACTTTTGCCGCCGATGACGCTCCTAACGCTTCGGCAGGGCTGACCCTTACTGGCTCCCCACATTGTTGTGAGTCTTTCTCTCAATCTCAAGCTCGGATTAGGCCTGACCTATCTGATCAACCTTTACCAGACTCTCGCTTGCTTTTCACTGACGGTCATTGTCATAGGCTCCCGGACGGGTCCCTGTCAGCTGGGGCGGCAGTTGTTGAACTCTCGCCACCGGACCACACTCGCATAGTTTCCAGCTGGGGCCCCTATGGTGGCTCCTCGGCTCAGTATGCGGAGTTGATGGCTTTGAAGTTGGCTTTGGAGGTTGCTTCGGGTCAGCGTGTCACGATCTACACCGATTCAGCTTATGTGTGTGGCCTAGTGTTGCGCGACTTGTCGTGTTGGAAAAGAAACGGCTTTTTGACCGCTAAGGGCACTCCTGTAGCCCATAAAGAGCTTTGTGAAGAAGTGGCTGACTGTCTGTTGCTCCCTGCTGCGGTGGCGGTGGTGAAGGTTCCGGGCCATTCGAAAGCAGGAACTATGACTGCCATTGGCAACAGGGCGGCAGATGTGGCGGCCAAAGTGGCTGGTGGTTATCATTTTGATGCTCCCATTGATGGAGATTGTGATGCCTTGATGTTAATTGAAACTGTTCAATCTCAACTTTTGGAACCTTTACAGTTGGTCTCAGATGAGCGGGTCAAAATTGCTACTATTGACGGTCATGAGGTTGCACTGACAGACTCAGGTCATCTCTGGATGCCCTGGGAAGTGTGGGATAGCTTGGGAACCCTGGCGGAGACTTTGCCGCCCGGAAGGGCACACTATCTTAAGTTTCATTTAGACACCTTTTGGAAGCCCTTCTTAAAGATTCCCACCTTTCAGGGACTCTTGAGTACTGTTGACTGTCGTTCTCATCATGACAAATACGGTGAAGATTTTTGGTTACAACATCGTCTTGCTGACGCTTATGTTGATGGTGTGTATCGTGGGCCAAATGGCCTGCCATTTTTGACCCCATCCATGGAACAAAGTGTTTTGGAAGAATTACATGGCGTTAATCACCTTGGCCCGAAGGCCATGTCCCGTATCCTGGAACAATACTATTTCTATAAGGCACCCCTGCTACTCTGTAAGGACTTCGTTCGTGCGTGCCAGGTGTGTGGCATGTTTAATCCACACCCCCATCATAAACGAGGTGCGGGTGCTGTGAAAATTGGACGTTTCCCTGGTGATGTGATCCAAATTGACTTTACAGATATGCTTGTGCCACACCAAGGTAAGCGCTTTCTGCTGGGTATAGTAGACACGTTTTCCGGATGGCCGGCGTTTTTCCCCTGTAAAAGAGAAAGCTCAGCTGAAGTGATGGCTGTATTGTTGAAAGAATGGATCCCTGTTTTTGGGGTGCCCTCGGAGTTGCATAGTGATTCAGGTACTCACTTCACAGCACATGATGTTAAGACTCTTTGCTCTCTCTTGGGAGTTAACAAATCATTCTCCTGTGTCTACTACCCTAAAGGTAACGCTAAGGTAGAAAGAATGAACAGATCCCTGAAAAGCGTACTTGCTAAAATGCTGCGAGACAACCCTAAAACCACTTGGTTGTCTTCACTTCCAGTTGCATTGCTTCATCTTAGGTCCACTGTAAATAACACCACTAACTTCACTCCCTTTGAACTGATGTTTGGTAGGGCAATGCCAGGTTGCCTGCCTAAATCTAACTCAGCGCCCCTGCCTGAGGTCATTTATATTTTCCAGTTCAGACCGTATTTTGAGGCTCTCCAATCACTTTTGAAAGAATTAACACCTATTGTGGCAACTGACACCAATGTTTCTGACTACACAGCTGGTTTACCATCGCAAGTCTACATTAAGAACCACAATAGGACCCGGTGGGACGCTCCAAGATACTTAGGACCTTTTGAAGTGACTCAAAGGACTGCCACTGCAGTTAAAGTAGCGGGGCGTGATAACTGGTACCATTGGTCACACTTGAAGCCCTGTTCTGAGAAATCAGGCTTACACTGGACTGATACACATCCCAGACGGTGGACACAGCCTGACAAATATGGTAGTGGGTCTAAAGGCCCCACTGAAGGGGGTGGGGGACATCAACCCCAACCCCGACGGTCACAGAGACATCAAAAAGACTAAACAATATGAACTTAAGGCCTGGGTCTTGAAACCAGGACCTTTAAGGTGTCCATATGGGGTGTGGGGCCTGACACTTGCTCTTTGCTTGCTCATAATACCAACAGTCTTAATAATAGATGACCTCTATAGTTGTGAGGGACGAGTCAGAGGACATCCCGTTAAAAGATTGAAATTGGCTCTTTATGAAGTATGCAAAAATGTAGGTAAAACACCTGGAGAAAACCTGGTTATCTACTGCAACGAGGCAGGTATAGTGTTGGTAAAAATGAGAGGTGCCGTGCCGGACCAACACACCCTAGACTGGATCACCCATTGTACAGAAAATGCGATAAAAACGTGGGAAAAAAGAAGAAAAAATGATGTTTTGAAATTTGAAATTTATGATGTAACTAATATGTTTGTTCCCACAGAAGGAGATGGGTCTAGGAAGCGACGGTCTCTTATCACAGGGGTCATGAACCAGGAGAAAATAAATGGGTAAAATTAGCCAGATATACAGCCAAGGTAACTAATTCAACCACGCCCTGTTGGGTGTGCTCCTTCAGGCCCCACCATGCTGCGGACGTACCATCTACCGTCCCAGTCCCTATTTCGGCAACAGCTCATGTTTGCCTGTTATGGCACTATCAGTGGGGACGAGGTAACCGTACCGTCCTCCCTGGGTGTGAATCTTATACAAAGTATGCCAATCTTTCGAATTGGATACAGCCCATGAATTGGACAGTAAAGACCAATGAAACCCTGAAAAAGGGCCTGCAATTTGCAGGATCAACACATTTTAGAGAAGAGCTGGTGGCGCCCTTCTGTTTTAAGCGAGAATGCAGGAAGGGTGACTGGCTTCTGGGTAAAACACCCTGTTTGGACTACCTGGGTGATGGGTTTACTAACAGGGAAGAAACATGGGCCACTAGAGTGGCTAAGCTTCATAGTGAGTTAGTGAATACAACTGAACTAAAGTGTAGTGACTGTATGGTAATAGGGCAACGGTGGCCCCTGAATCATACCACATGGACCAAGTTAGTACAAAAGACCCTAACTTACTCTCCATGGATCCCCGTCCCACCGAGGTGGGGATTCCCCACCCCGGTTGGACAGGTTTGGTTGTGTGGAAGTAATAGTTATTTGACCCTTCCCGTTGATTGGTGCGGGACTTGTACTCTAGCTCGACTTAAGCCCTCATCTATAGTAGTTGCAGACACTATAATGCAAAAAGCCGTACAAAAATATAGACATCATAACATACATAAACATGGCATGGTAAGAAGAGCAATGCTGAAAGTAGGAGACCGTAATCTCGGTCAATCATACATCCCCTTTTCTGATAACGGTGGTCGTAAGCCCCTGTTCGGAGATGGGAGGGGATTGCTCGCCACTCTGGTCCCTATGATCGGTGTGGCGGCCTCCATGCAGCGTCTAAATGAGGTATGGTGGATCCTGGAGGACCTAACTGAGGTAATAGATGGTGTCTTGGACCAAATGGAACGGAGTCCAGAACTTAAAGCAGTGGCTGCTGTGGCGATGCAAAATAGAGTGGCGTTAGACGCCCTGTATGCTGAACAGGGTGGTATGTGCGCAGCAATGGGCATTGACCACTGCTGTACATATATCCCCGACGATACTGGCAATTGGATGGCCATTAGAAATAGAGTAAAGGAACTTAAAGACTTTCTCGAGTCTCAAGAAGACCAGGGTCCTCAGTGGACCTGGCTAAATTGGTTAAATTCCGGTTCCTGGATCCACATTCTTCAAAAGGTGGGTATTTTTATAGGTATTGTATTTTGTTTTGTTGTATTTTGTTTTGTTTTGTTGTGCCTCTCATTCGCAGCATGGTCTCCAGGGCTCTGGGTTCCACTGGGGGCATTTATGTGGTGAGTTGTGCGCCCCTGGGGGACACGGAGCTCGAGACAATGGAAACGTCAGAAGGGGGTGTTCCCAGCCTGTACTTGAAAAGGGTACAGAAGGCCTTGAAATATGAATGGAACAACATCGAATAAGGCTGGGATGGAAAACAGTGGTGGTGATTGTAACTAAACAACACTGTTTAGTGTTGCTGTGTTTTGTTGTGCTTTGTGTTGCAGGAATGTTTATTTTTGTGTCAATCAGTGACGGTCCCAGAGGGACGGAAGGAGTGAAATGTATTGTTGACATGAAGTACAAAACCATTTAATTTCCGCATGGAAAGATTTGTAAGCGGAAGCTATACCTGGGAAGAGAGAGAAAGTTTTGAAACTACTCAACAGCTGGTTGAGTATGCACAATATAAAGTGGGAATGTTATTTTGGTATTATACTGTTGGAAATTGTACTTTGATTTTTTGATACAGGCTGTACTTTTGTGAACTACAAATATTATGGTTTGAATGACCTCTAGCGAGGTCAGAAAGGGGTTATGAAGAGTATAATATTTTTATGTGATGTGTTGCCCTTATGGCTATTTAGGAATGTTAATCAAAGTTGTACGAAGTGTTTTTGCAGTTCTTCATTACAGAGGAAAATTACAGATCCGAGGGGGGAGGTGTGAGAAAAGAACAAAAGGAAAGACCCCTCCCAGGAAAAGAGGAAAACATGTGGGAGAGAATGAACTCATAAAATGGCCGCGGAGGGCGGAGCCAAACATCACATGACGGCTTGGGAACCAATGGAAACAACGACGACGTAGTTTAGGCTCAAAATATTGCATGCTGGGAAAATGTGACGTATACTCTGCTACCCCCAGATTAGCAGTTTTCCCATTGTTAACGGGAGACTGAAGAGCAGAATGGATAGGGAATCTGGGGAACAGAGCTCTGTGAATTAGATGATCTTGTTAGGAACAATAAATCTTCGTGACGTAATTTTCCGAATCCTGGTCATCTATACTGATGCGTTTTATTAGGTTTGTTTAGAGTAGTGTTGACGAACATTTAAAAGACTTCCCTTCCAGCGTTTGAACACGCGGTGCTGTCCGGAGTCAGGTAATCTGCAGGAGAACAAAGAGACGACGAGTCTTGAGTTTGCTTTGCTCTTTTTAAGGTATCCGTGGACAGCACAAAGAAGAGTAAAATCTTCAAACTAAACTAAACAAACTAAACTACAAAGGTGCGGCTCTTACGCTGATGGCTGAGGTGGAGGTGTGGCCCTCTCAGGATCGATCATTGGCTGGAGGTTGATGACGCTGTGGTTTGTCTACCAGTTTGAATTAACGCCTAGGCTTCATTTGTCAAATATAGTGCGTAATGTTACAAAGTAAACAAATGTCTTGTGCATATATTTACAGAGGACTTGTCTGATGACGATGACATGAACAGACAGTAGAACGTTGTAGATTTGGATTTTGTACGGACTAAATGAAAATAGTGTTGTTCAAATCCTCCTGTGGACTGAATAAGTGGGTGAATACAGTAGTTGTGTCTCTGGTTGACGTCACCTGTAGTTTCATTGGTGATCAGTGGAGGATGTGGAGGTGCTGCTATAGCTGTGTTTTTAAACTCACCGTGTCATTGTTATGTTTTGTATTATTGTTGCTTTTATTGTGTCCCTCTGAGTCTGTAATAAAGTTGAATAGAATTGATATTGAGGAGCAGATGATGCTCTGAATAAGTCGTCCTCCTTTGAGACTTTTACGCACGAGTTTGAACACATTTCTGTTCAGATCAGGTTTAGTTTAGCTCCGTTTATCCTGCAGTCTCACATTATTTTCCCGCCTCGGCCAATGGGAGCAGAGGATTATCTGTGTCCTCCTCTAGGGGGCAGCACCACATTCACTGAACTGACTCTGAGCAGAGATTGTGAGAACAACCAACTCTGGATTTAAACCAACCTGAACAAATAACCTGGAGGAGGGAAGGAGATGAGTGACGATCGTAGAGACAGTCTCTCACAGCAGAGCTCTTCTTCACACAGTGAGTGGTGACGAGCCACACTTTACTCTCATCAGACCCGACTCTCTTTTCTGTAGAAACAGGAGATCCACAGTCCCGGTCTCGACACACGACGGCCGCCGCCTCCAGGTCCCAGCGGTCAGTGAAAGAGGTCCCCACTTGTCTCCACTCTCCTCTGAGCTCCACCTCCACCGTCCCCTCACAGCGACTGGCCCCTCCCACCAGCCTCAGTGGCTCTGGACACAAACACAGGTGAGCCCCGCCCCTCTACAGGCCCCGCCCCTGGCCCCGCCCCCTTACCTTTGCAGGTGAGGTTGAGAGTGGGGCAGGTCTCTGGGCCGGTCCTGGTCCGGTTACAGTCCATCAGCTTAGACTCGTTTCCCTCACAGTGGAACGTCTGCCCCAGAGGAGAGAGCGCCCCCTGGAGGAGAGGAGCCCCACAGCCCAGCTCCCTGCACAGCACCTCTGCCCCGCGACGGTCCAAGGCCCCCTCACAGACCCCGGCCCAGGACTGGGCCAAGGACTGGTCCTGGATCTGCAGAGATCCTGAACACAGGCTCCGCCCCCGACCAGCCGCACCGAGTCTAAGATAAGATAAGCCTTTATTGATCTGACAATGGAGAAATTCACTGGTTACATTCAGCTCTCAGAAACACTCAGGCTGTGCAGGACACACAGGAAATGTGCAAACTCATAAACAGGAAATAGAGCTATTTTATATACAATGACCACAAACTTTAAGGGGCAAAAAGTATAAACAGTAAAAAATAAAATAAACAGTATTAGCAGTGCAGGTTTACATAGTGCGTATGAAGATGAGGTCACAGTCTGAGCCGCTCTGCAGTAAGTCTCTCCTTTATGTAGTAAAGGTCAGTAATGTTTCAGTGTCTCTGATGTGGGTCTGTGCAGAGCGGCGCCGTCAGCAGGAAATAACAAACTATTACCTTTAACTTCAATCAAATAAAACTTTATTTCTATTCACTTTATTCCGGAAGTTCTCGTGGGCGTGGCCATGAATTGGCCCCGCCCCTTCACTCGTATTAGTTACACAGGACTGGAGACGGTTCTACTCGGACACAAAGCCGTTTTTATCCCGCGCAGAGAAACAGTGCAGTGTCGACTTGTTGATGCAAATGAACATTTGACACAAATCAATCGACTCGACATCAGATTTTAGCCACAAACATTTCCCCTCGTTCTCCGCTGAATGAACGGACTTCACGCTCTACAGGAAGAGTCACTACAAAGGAAGTGCTGAGACAAAAAGAGGTCAAAGTGGGCGGGGCCTCTTTACAACAACACCTAACTAAATGAGGATTTTCACAATAAAAGCACTATTATGTAACTAAATGAGGATTTTCACAATAAAAGCACTATTATACAACTAAATAGAGATTTTTATGACATTTTTCACAATGTTTTACAATTTCTGCAGCAATAGCCTACAGTTCCGCAGTCAATCGCAATGGCGCAGTCATTGCAACATTTCTAGTTGTACTGTGGTTTGGGGTAGTACTTATAAAAACACAGTAAAACCAATAGTATTGTTGCAAAAAAGAGCTATCCGAGTAATTCATAAAGTTGGGTTTTTGGACCACACAAACTCATTATTTTTAAAAATCAAAGATCATGAAGTTTGTGACATTGTTGAGTTCCAAACTGTACAGATGTTATACAAAGCAAGATACAAACTGTTACCGGGCCAAATACAAAGAAGGTTCCAAGAACGTACTGGTTGTTATGAATTACGTGACGAATTAAACTTTAGGACTCAGAAACATAGCACAACTTTGAAAAGCTTTAGTCCGACAGTTAATGGTGTACAATTGTGGAATAAACTGGAAATGGAGTTGAAACGAAGTCCAAATATCAACCTGTTCAAATATAAATACAAACAAAAGACTTTTGAAATATACAGAGAACAAGAAATGTGTTGCCACTAGGAGGCGCAGTAGGATCAATTATGTGTGTTTCCTCTATAATCAAGGAAGAGTGTTGCTGCTTGGAACGGTTGTCATTCTATTGCTCAAATGTACAAATTGAGAATTAGGGTAGGCAAGTTATGAATCTGTTGAGAGGGACCCTCCCCACGGGCTCCAAACCTTGTCTTTTAATGCACCACTCAGCATAGGAACATCATCTACAAAATCAGCTGTTAGGGCAGCTGGGTGGGGGTTTGTTGAGGGGGAGTTACTGCCCTCTTCAACTGGCCCACTCTACACCCTGGCTTTTTAATGCACCTCATTATGCAGGGCTTACATCATACTTCACATATAACTCAAACAAATATAATAATAATGATAATTAAACCCAAATTAAATTATATTGAGGATGGTAATGACAACTGGGAAGTAGCAAGATCTCAGAGTATAATATGTATTAATGCACCTTTATAACATAGTTTAGTTTATTTATTTGTTTGAGCAGTTAACCTGCTCAAAGGGAGTGGGCTGAAGCCAAAGGCTTATAAGCGCCCACCCCAAAATAAAAACAACATTACATTTAATATTTACAAGGTAGCAAATCATAAACAAAGGAACATAGGGCAAAGTAACAATAAATGATGAAGCAAAATAAAGAACAACAAAAGAATGTGCTACTTTTATGTTATAACGGTTCATTAATACATATTATACTCTGAGATCTTGCTACTTCCCAGTTGTCATTACCATCCTCAATATAATTTAATTTGGGTTTAATTATCATTAATTATCATTATTAAAAGGTGCATTAATACAACGGGACCCTCCCAACGTACTTTTATGTACTACATAAAAGTAGTACATTCTTTTCTTTATTTTGCTGTTGTTTTTATTTTATTCTTGTTCATCATTTATTGTTACTTTGCCCTATGTTCCTTTGTTTATGATTTGCTACCTTATAAATATTGAGTTTGAATATTGAGTTTGAATATTTTATTTCGAGCTAAAGAAGAAGAAAAGAAAAACAGAAATATATATATACATAATAAAGAAAAAGAAAAGAAAAAAAGAAAAAATAATTTACATTACAGCTCGAAAAGGAGTGGGAAGAAGACAAGCTTATTGACTCCCACCCCTGTTCATGAACTTAAATAACAATAACTAACTAACAACAGTGCATATTTCTTACCATTTTACAAAACATCAACCGAGTTGGTTACATATTAACAAATGCGACACTGCATTATACCAGGTCAACATTCACAGTATCTCACACGCTACAACCAGTGTATTATTTCTGTCTCCCATACAGAATTCATTACCATGTTGGCATTACCGTTATTCATCATCACCATTTCAACCCATATAACATTACTCTGTATCAAAGTGTTTGAATGATATATAAAATACCATCCATCCATCCATCCATCCATTTTCTTCCGCTTTATCCGGGGCCGGTTCGCGGAGGCAGCAGTCTCAGCAGAGATGCCCAGACTTCCCGATCCACGCACACCTCCTCCAGCTGTTCTGGGGGGACCCCGAGGCGACACCAGGCCAGCTCGGAGACATAGTCCCACCAGCGTGTCCTGGGCCTTCCACGAGGCCTCCTCCCAATAGGACATGCCTGGAACACCTCCCGAGGGAGGCGACCAGGAGGCATCCGGAACAGATGCCCTAGCCACCTCAGCTGGCTCCTTTCGACGTGAAGGAGTAGCGACTCTACCCCGAGCTCCTCCCGGGTAACTGAGCTCCTCACCCGATCTCGGAGGGTGCGCCCAGCCACCCTGCGAAGGAAACTCATTTCGGCCGCTTGTATTCGCGATCTTGTCCTTTCGGTCATTACCCAGATCTCATGACCATAGGTGAGGGTGGGAACGTAGATCGATCGGTAAATCGAGAGCTTTGCCCCCTGACTCAGCTCCCTCTTCACCACAACAGTCCGATACAGCGACCGCATCACTGCTGACGCTGCACCGATCCGTCTATCGATCTCACGCTCCATCCGTCCCTCACTCGTGAACAAGACCCCGAGATACTTGAACTCCTCCACTTGAGGTAAGGACTCTCCACCGACCTGAAGAGGGGAAGCCACCTTTTTCCGGTGGAGAACCATGGCCTCAGATTTGGAGGTGCTGATCCTCATCCCGGCCGCTTCACACTCGGCTGCAAACCGCCCCAGTGCAGCTGAAGGTCCTGATTTGATGAAGCCAACAGAACAACATCATCTGCAAACAGCAGAGATGAGATCCTGAGGTTCCCAAACCGGACACCCTCCGGCCCCTGGCTGCGCCTAGAAATTCTGTCCATAAAGGTAATGAACAGAACCGGTGACATAGGGCAGCCCTGGCGGAGACCAACACGCACCGGAAACAAGTCTGACTTACTGCCGGCAATGCGAACCAAGCTCCTGCTGCGGTCATACAGGGAACGGACAGCCCTTAGCAGAGGGCCCCGGACCCCATACTCCCGGAGCACCCCCACAGGGCACCACGAGGGACACGGTCGAACGCTTTCTCCAAATCCACAAAGCACATGTGACTGGTTGGGCGAACTCCCACGAACCCTCGAGCACCCGATGTAGGGTATAGAGCTGGTCCAGTGTGCCACGACCGGACGAAACCCGCATTGTTCCTCCTGAATCCGAGGTTCGACTATCGGCCGGATCCTCCTCTCCAGCACCCTGGAGTAGACCTTACCGGGGAGGCTGAGAAGTGTGATCCCTCTGTAATTGGAGCACACCCTCCGATCCCCCTTCTTAAAGAGAGGGACCACCACCCCGGTCTGCCAATCCAGAGGCACTGTCCCCAACCGCCACGCGATGTTGCAGAGACGTGTCAACCAAGACAGCCCTACAACATCCAGAGACTTAAGGTACTCGGGACGAATCTCATCCACCCCCGGGGCCTTGCCACCGAGGAGCTTTCTAACCACCTCAGTGACTTCAGCCTGGGTGATGGACGAACCCCCCTCCGAGTCCCCAGCCTCTGCCTCCTCATCGGAAGACGTGACAGTGGGATTGAGGAGATCCTCGAAGTACTCCTTCCACCGCCCGACCACATCCCCAGTCGAGGTCAACAGCTCCCCGCCCGCACTGTAAACAGTGTTGGTGAAGCACTGCTTCCCCTTCCTGAGGCGCCGGATGGTTTGCCAGAATCTCTTCGAGGCCGACCGATAGTCCTCCTCCATGGCTTCTCCGAACTCCTCCCAGACCCGAGTTTTTGCCTCTGTGACTGCACGAGCTGCAGCACGCTTGGCCTGCCGGTACCTCTCAGCTGCCTCCGGAGTCCCACAAGCCAACAAGGCCAGGTAGGACTCTTTCTTCAGCTTGACGGCATCTCTTACTTCCGGGCGCCACCACCGGGTTCGGGGATTGCCGCCGCGACAGGCACCAGAGACCTTACGGCCACAACTGCGAGCAGCCGCATCGACAATGGAGGAGGAGAACATGGTCCACTCGGACTCCATGTCTCCAACCTCCCTCGGAATCTGGGTGAAGCTCTTCCGGAGGTGGGAGTTGAAGACCCTACTGACAGAGGGATCCACCAAACGTTCCCAACAGACCCTCACAACACGTTTGGGCCTGCCAGGTCTGACCGGCTTCCTCCCCCCCTGCCAGCGGATCCAGCTCACCACCAGGTGGTGATCGGTTGACAGCTCAACCCCTCTCTTCACCCGAGTGTCCGAGACACGCGGCCGGAGATCAGATGACAAAACTACAAAGTCGATCATCGACCTCCTGCCTAGGGTGTCCTGGTGCCACGTGCACTTATGGACACCCTTGTGCTCGAACATGGTGTTCGTTATGGACAAACTGTAACTAGCACAGAAGTCCAATAACAGAACACCACTCGGGTTCAGATCGGGGAGGCCGTTCTTCCCCATCACCCTCCGTCTAGGTCTCACTGTCGTTACCCACGTCGGCGTTGAAGTCCCCAGTAGAACAATGGAGTCCCCAGTCGGAGCACTATCTAGTACCCCTCCCAGGGACTCCAAGAAGGCCGGGTACTCTGCACCGATGTTGGGCCCGTAGGCCGAGACAACGGTGAGAGACCTGTCCCCAACCCGAAGGCGTAGGGACGCGACCCTCTCGTTCACCGGGGTGAACTCCAACACGTGGCGGCTGAGCTGGGGGCTATAAGCAAACCCACCCCAGCCCGCCGTCTCTCCCCGCGGGCAACTCCAGAAAAATGGAGAGTCCAGCCTCTCTCCAGGAGTTGGGATCCGGAACCCAGGCTGTGCGTGGAGGTGAGCCCGACTATATCTAGCCGGTATCTCTCAACCTCCCGCACAAGCTCAGGCTCCTTCCCCCCAGCGAAGTGACGTTCCATGTCCCGAACGCCAGAAGCTGCGCACGCGGACCAGGTCGTCGAGGCACCCGCCTTTGACTGCCACCTAGTCCTCTCTGCACCCGACCCCTACGGATCCCTCTGCGGGTGGTGGGTCCACAGGAGGGCGGGCCCACGTCATCCCTTCGGGCTGTGCCCGGCCGGGCCCCGCGGGCAGAGGCCCGACCACCAGGCGCTCGCATTCGAGCCCCAACCCCAGGCCTGGCTCCAGGGTGGGGCCCCGGCTGCGCCATACCGGGCGACGTCACGGTCCTTGCTGTAGTACTATCCATAGAAGTCTTTGAACTGCATTTCGTCTGACCCGTCACCTAAGACCTGTTTGCCATGGGAGACCCTACCAGGGGCATGAAGCCCCAGACAACATAGCTCCTCGGATCATTCGGGCACTCAAACAACCCCACCACGTTAAGGTAGCAGTTCACGGGGTTGCACATAAAATACTCCACATTTATTCATGAAAGGTACAGTAATCGCAGACTGATTGATGTTCATGATAACAAGAATAGTCTTAATGATATGTGTTAAAAGGGATTCGGGGCTTTTCTTTCTTTTTCTTCTTTTCTGTGACTGGACCTGCTGCCAGAGGGAGCAGCCCCCGAGCAACCAGACCATCATTTGTTAAGTGTCCTATACTATGCATTAAAAGAGACACATTTTAGGAGTCTGCTGCCAGAAGAGGGTTTCCTCGAGCTCCCGGCCCCCACATGTCTGCCCTATACTATGGGTTATGTTGAATGCGGAGTACATAGATATGTGCATGTTTTACTTCTAAGAATTTAGTTCCTTTATATTACCATCAGCATCAATAGCAGTACTGCTGTCTGAATTGATTGAGTTTGATTCTAAGAATAATCCACAGATTGTTAAGTATTAATCCTAGACTGTTACATTTAAAGTTTAAAGTTAAAATAGTGATGATAACAACACAACAGCAATAGCAATAACAATGGCAATAACAACTGCAATAGTATAATAGTAACAACCACAATATACTTCATTATTAGTTAGATCTGACCTTTAAAGTATACAGCACTTTGTGACACCCATTAGCAATCAATTACCCATTTCCTCCTTCTGGTACTTTGACCATACCATTTTTTTTTAATCTTGATTTGAAATGATGAATATTTGGACATTGTTTATATTCTGCCCCCAATTTGTTCCAGAGTTTAACTCCACATACAGACACACACATACTTTTCCTAGTGGAAGACACTGCTTGAACCTTAAAGTTATCACACCCCCTCAGGTTATATCCCCCTTCTGTGCGTGCAAAAAGCATTTGTATCCTTGCAGGTAGCACATTTTTGTTGGCTTTAAACAGAAGTTGGGCAGTAGAGAAATCAACTAAGTCATGCATTTTTAACAGTTTAGACTGCAGAAATAATATATTAGTGTGATCATAATATCCTACTTTATGTATAATTCTTACAGCCCGTTTTTGGAGTATAACAAGGGGGTGTAATGAGCTTTTATAGTTATTGCCCCCAAACTTCTACACAGTAGTTTAGATATGGCAAAACTAATGAACTATATAACAAAAATAATGCATTGTAATTCAAGAAAAACTTTGCTTTGTTAATGATTGAGATACTTTTGGAGACTTTACCTTGTATGTGTCTTATGTGTGGTTTCCAGCTTAATTTACTGTCAATGGTGACTCCTAAGAATTTAATTTCTGATACTGTATCTAAAACTACACCGTCTATATTTACTGAGTCTGGTTTTCCATTATAATTACCGAAAAACATTACTTTTGTTTTATTTAGGTTGAGGGACAATTTATTAATGTCCATCCATGTTTTTAATTTCCTTAGTTCACAGTTTATGTTAGTTACTAAATTACTATAATTGTCATTGGAATAGAAGACGTTTGTGTCATCTGCGAAAATCACTAATTTTAATAATTTAGACACATTAAAAATGTCATCAATATATAAATTAAACAACTTTGGGCCTAAGACAGATCCCTGTGGGACCCCACAACCAATGTCCAAATAACCTGATGTAAACTCCCCCATATTAAATGTAATGTTATTTTTATTTGGGGTGGGCGCTTATAAGCCTTTGGCTTCAGCCCACTCCCTTTGAGCAGGTTAACTGCTCAAACAAATAAATAAACTAAACTAAAACTAAACTTGGTGAAATACTGGAGTAACTGTTGGAGTAAAGTCTGATTCATGTTTGTTTCATGTTAATGAGACAAAACAACAAATAATGTTTCAAATAATAATCCATAAACTTTAGCCAAAGGAAAGTCATGTTAGATACAAATATTTAAGATTGAAGTAGTTTTTTATGTGTACTGTTACTTTGACATAAACTACTACAGTAGAAGTAAAAGTACTGTGTGATACTCCATGTGCAGTTAGTGGAAACAGTTACATAAAAGACTTGAGTAAAAGTAACAGAGTACTCCCCGCCTCGGCCAATGGGAGCAGAGGATTATCTGTGTCCTCCTCTAGGGGGCAGCACCACATTCACTGAACTGACTCTGAGCAGAGATTGTGAGAAGAAGAAACTCTGGATTTAAACCAACCTGAACAAATAACCTGGAGGAGGGAAACAGATGAGCCATAATCGTAGACACAGTCTCTCACAGAGCTCTTCTTCACACAGTCAGTGTCGACGCCCCACCCTTTACTCCTGTCAGACTCATATCTCTTTCTGTAGAAACAGGAGATCCACAGTCCAGGCCTCGACACACGACGGCCGCCGCCTCCAGGTCCCAGGGGTCAATGGTCCCCACTCGTCTCCACTCTCCTCTGAACTCCGCCTCTACCGTCCCCTCACAGCGACTGGCCCCTCCCACCAGCCTCAGTGGCTCTGGACACAAACACAGGTGAGCCCCGCCCTTCTCCAGGCCCCACCCCTTACAGGCCCCGCCCCCTTACCTTTGCAGGTGAGGTTGAGAGTGGGGCAGGTCTCTGGGCCGGTCCTGGTCCGGTTACAGTCCATCAGCTTAGACTCATTTCCCTCACAGTGGAACGTCTGCCCCAGAGGAGAGAGCGCCCCCTGGAGGAGAGGAGCCCCACAGCCCAGCTCCCTGCACAGCACCTCTGCCCCGCGACGGTCCAAGGCCCCCTCACAGACCCCGGCCCAGGACTGGGCCAAGGACTGGTCCTGGATCTGCAGAGATCCTGAACACAGGCTCCGCCCCCGACCAGCCGCACCGAGTCTGAGGGTACACACATGAGGTCACAGTCTGAGGTGGCGTCAGCAGGAAATAACAAACTATTACCTTTAACTTCAATCAAATCAAACTTTATTTCTATTCACTTTATTCCGGAAGTTCTCGTGGGCGTGGCCATAAATTGGCCCCGCCCCTTCACTCGTATTAGTTACACAGGACTGGAGACGGTTCTACTCGGACACAAAGCCGTTTTTATCCCGCGCAGAGAAACAGTGCAGTGTCGACTTGTTGATGCAAATGAACATTTGACACAAATCAATCGACTCGACATCAGATTTTAGCCACAAACATTTCCCCTCGTTCTCCGCTGAATGAACGGACTTCACGCTCTACAGGAAGAGTCACTACAAAGGAAGTGCTGAGACAAAAAGAGGTCAAAGTGGGCGGGGCCTCTTTACAACAACACCAGGAAGAAACACTAAACTATTACATCCTAAACTCTTTACTTTGACATTGACCTGGATTGCAGATGTTTCCAGCTGTTGTCGACCATCACCCACATTTAGGTCAAAGGTTAAATCTAATGTGTATTTGAACCTTTCTGTGACCCAGCGGAGGCTTTGGTGATTTGAGCCTTTACTTCCCATCCTGACGGCCTGTAGGGAGGGCGGGGCCATAAATCCAATTAATACCATTAATTCCTGCTTTTGAAAACAGACCATGTGGAAAATAAGGGTAAAATGGCGTCCGTGGCTCCATGTCCGCCTCACGGCCGATCCAGCAGCTTTTCATTTCATTAGCGACTGTTTTTCCACCTCGGAGCGTGGAACACGTTCTCTGTTAGAGCTGGGGATCCGTTTGAGTTAAGTTTCTCTTTGCATTTGGTACAGCGACTGAACAGCTGTGAACAACATGATCACGCTCACATCAGAGCTCAGAGCAAATGGACTTGGATCAATGAAGGACCGAGAGGAGAGAACGAGGCGTGTGCTTCAAAGACACACATGTGACCTGCTGAATATCGCCCTGTTCGCCCTCTGTGTTTCTTTAACACGTGCTTTAAAATGAGGAAACACAAATAATCATCTCCTATTTCCAACAGTGAAATATGAGCCTGAGCTGCAACAGTTAAAGAGCCTCAGACACATTAGACACAGTTTTTACTAAAACAGATTTTGCTAAAGATTGTTCCCAGTTTTCTTTAGTTTGTCCATTTTTGTGATGTTTATAGTTTCACTTCCTTATTGGACACTGACAGGAAGTGACATAGAAGAAGGACAACAATTGTAAACTGTTGCCGTGCCGACCGTGTTAAGTAAATGGGAAATGAGTCAAACTGCTGTGAACTTTACCTATGTTTTGTTTGTTTGTTTATTGTGTAGGGTCAGTGCAAGTTAATGAACAAGCCACACCGGATTGTAGCCTTGGGCTAATTTACGTCGTCCCCCATGCGCACTCTCAAACACACTCTCATTCATCCTGACCTATTGTACATGTTTTTAGTGGTAGGGGAAACCGGAGTACCCCTACGCAGACATGGGGAGAACATGTAAACTCCACACAGAAAGGCCCCGGCCTTGGTGGGAATCGAACCCAGACCTTCTAGCTGTGAAGCACGAGCGCTAACCGCTGTGCTACCGTGCCGCACTTGTCACTTCCTGTCAGCAGCTTAAAAAAAATAAAAGAAATTGTTGCCCAACATTTCTTCATTAAAATTGCTGCTGCACTGAAATAAAAAGATAATTATGTAACTGATGTGATCCTTCTCAATAAGTCCTATTTTCCAAAGCGTTAAAACCTGTCATATGAACTTTAACATTGTTGATGCTGTGGCCTGGAGCAGGACGTCAAATACAATGCAGTGAAAAGTTCTGATCTGTAGAACCAAAGGAGGATAAAAGTACAAAATGTCCTGATTCTTATTTGTCAAATATAGTGCGTAATGTTACAAAGTAAACAAATGTCTTGTGCATATATTTACAGAGGACTTGTCTGATGACGATGACATGAACAGACAGTAGAACGTTGTAGATTTGGATTTTGTACGGACTAAATGAAAATAGTGTTGTTCAAATCCTCCTGTGGACTGAATAAGTGGGTGAATACAGTAGTTGTGTCTCTGGTTGACGTCACCTGTAGTTTCATTTGTGTTCAGTGGAGGATGTGGAGGTGCTGCTATACACTGTAAGCCCGGATAAGTAGAGTTTACTTAAAATGTTTTAGAAAACTGGTTGCCCTTAAAAAATTAAGTAATTCTTGATGAAAACTTAAGTGCATTTAACTTAACAAAATGAGGGGATGGCACTGTTATTTTGAGTTCAATACACTTAATACCAAGTTTGTTCAACTTAAAATCATTCGTAATATTAATTGCTTAGCCACTTTATTCCACTATTAATTTAAAGTTAAGTGCACAAACGTCCAAGATGATTAAACTGAAAAACACAAATAACATCAATGTATGTAACCAACTCGGTTGATAGTTGTTTTGTAAAATGGTAAGAAATATGCACTGTTGTTAGTTATTGTTATTGAAGTTTATGAACAGGGGTGGGAGTCAATAAGCTTGTCTTCTTCCCACTCCTTTTCGAGCTGTAATGTAAATTATTTTTTCTTTTTTTCTTTTATTATGTATATATATATTTCTGTTTTTCTTTTCTTCTTTAGCTCGAAATAAAATATTCAAATCAAATCAACATCAATTGCCTTACATATTTATTCCACTCATAACTTTAAGCTGAATACATTAACCTCCAGTGTTGATTTACCATAAAATTCCTTTGCCCAATTACACCACTGTAAATAAAATCTGTCCAAAAAAACCCAAAAACTATACAAACTAAATTAATAAGAAAATCAAAATCAAAACCACAGGAGTACATTCTTAATTGACTATTTATGTGTCTCCTTCCAGAGAAATGTGTCTTGTCAACATGTTTTTTTTTACTGGTCTTGATCATGTTATCAAACAAAATAGGTTTGCAAGTAGTAGTAGTAGTAGTAGTAGTAGTAGTAGTAGTAGTAGTAGTAGTAGTAGTAGTAGTATGAATCAGGATGGCAATAAAACTACAAACTACTACTAAAAGTGGTGATGCATTAAAAACTTGCATAACAAAAAGTGCCCACAGTAAACATGGTATTTTTGTAGTGCAACATTACAAATAATCAATCACTCAGATCCAGAGCAGTGCTACAAGTATTCAGACCCCTGTTTTAAACAGATAGTTGATTCTTCAAAGATTGAACTTTGGGTTACAGCTCACCTCTGCCCAGGTTTAGCATGACCTGTTGAATAAAGTTGGAAGGTGCTTTTAATGCACTTGGGGTAATCCAAGTCCAAAATCAGTCCAAATCTGTCCAAAAGGACACAGACGGCCTGTGACAGGTTGGCCAGCTCCTCCATTACCACACTCCCTTCCAAGACGATGCTCACTCTGGATGGGTTGAGTTGAGGATGTTTGTCAATGCAGAGGATTCCCACTGGAGTTTCACTGTACAATTCCTTGTCAGTTGCATCTTAACAGAAAAAGAAATTGACAAAGAGAGGATATTGTAATGTCAATAATACTGTATTGATCAAAAATTTAGAAAGGACAATATGGAATCAGATTTGAGACAGAACTATGCCGATTACTTTCAAAGAAATTCAAATAAAATATATATTTTAAAGATGTTATTTTCATTCAAACATAAAAATAAATGCTAAACTATAAAACATTAACGTGAATTAAAAACGTGATTTAATACAAATTATTTTGCATTTGACTCCGTCAGTTGTGCTTTTGACTGTTGAGTGAAAAGTTGATAGGGCAAGGCTTCTAGGCCTTAGCATAGTGCCTGCTCATTGGCTGTTAATAGTAAAAACAGAGCAACAACAGGCTTACTCTGATTCCCCCTGGTGTGTGTTCACTGTTGGTATGAGCCCCAAGATTTCTTTGTGGGACTACCTACATAAAACAAGTTAGTACTTTTTAGGTCCCACAAAACTCTTGGGGCTCATACTGACAGTGAAGTCTACACAAACACCAGAGAAAGCCTGTTGTCGCACGTGACCTCGTGTGCTGTGTATCTCCCATGTCTTGATGTTTCTATATATGTGCTTTGCCTTAACTTAACCTGATTGTAATTTCGCATATCTTCTTTTGTAAGGCGCATTGAGTTGCCTTGTGTACGAAATGCGCGGTATAAATAAAATTGCCTTGCCTTGCTCTGTTTTTACCATTACCCGAAACCTTGTTCCCAGTCACCGAGTCCTTCAGCCAATGAGTAGGCATTATTCTAAGGCTACAGCTCAACTTTCCCATTCTCAAAATTGAAGAGCCGCAAGCAAACTGGCTGAGTCAAATGCAAAATAATTAACGAGGCAAATAGAAAAAAAAAAAAAAATGTAGAAAAAGGTTAAATCATCAACTGGACTGGGTTTGGTAAAGTTGAGGACGTTTGGCTTCTAGTCACTGAAGCTTCTTAATAGCTCTTCAGGTCATAAAAGACACTATTACAGACTGCCAGCCTGGTTCCCTCCTCCTGGGAGGAGCCTGGGTCTTTTTAGTCCCTTCCAGGTTGGGTAATAGTGTCTTTTATGATCAGAAGAGCTTGAAGAAGCTTCTGTGACTAGAAGCGAAATGTCCTCAACTTTACCAAACCCAGTCCAGTCGATGATTTAACCTTTTTCTACTTCTTCAGTTTGTTTGTCATTTGCAGTAGGTAGTAATAATTACATTTCTAAAGTAAATGCATATTGGATGGTCGTGTTGTGAATCAATAATGCAGATATTCAAAACAAATTCAGTTCCTTACCGAGCACGTTTCTAGAACGCAGAGGGTCGTCCCCCAAGACGACTGGCAGCCCCCAAAGACAAAGGCACCTGATGTCTGTTGGCGCAGGGGTCTGGAAGATAGTGGACATAACTATGTACACTCATACTGTATATAGTTAAATAGATACCAGAAAATGACCACAATTTAATTACTTTATTACAAACTTCCTGGACAGAAAGTAGAGAGGAATGGATAGAAGGACAGAAGAGGAGAGATAAAAGAAAGAAAAGAGCAAATTGGAAAGAGTTGGACAAAGAGAAAGAAATGAAAAGGGAGCGTAGTGAAAAGTAATGAGAAGAAAGGGGAATAATAGAGAGGCAAGACAGTTTAGGTAGACAAGTCCACGTACCTTTGTCTGGCGTAAAAGGTCAGTTAAAAGCTGTCCACTGAGGCCCCTCTTCTTCCTGAAGATATCCATCAAGTTTGGTGAGAAACGGTCAAGTGCCTCAAATAAGTCTTCTTTAAGATTTTTCTGGAAACCTGCAACAAAGTTACAAAGAAAAAAAACACAAAAGAAATGCGAAGATGTTAGATTATCCTTTACCATCTATCTGTATTTCAAGACTCTTCTGGACAGTGATAAAACTGTATAATGACATTTGTTTGACGTTCACTTCTTAAAAACTAATGTTACTTTGTGGAAGCAAAGAGGGTCACATGCACACTGTTATATCACAGCCTGGTCACATGAATACAGTCAATATTTGACAGGTGATGTACCAACAATTAATCACAGATAACTTGAGTGAAATAAAATACACAAACAATATATATCAGCGTAGAAAGAGCAGAAATTTCCAATGCTGAGAAACAGGAGTTTCAAATAACTTTTTAAGCAACCTTTTCAACCGGCCACAACACTGGGGGATCGAGGCAGTGGTGGATGAAGTACTACATTTTCTAAAGTATAAGTACAGATACAGGAGGGTCAAATTTACTTAACAGTAAGTAATTGATTTTGCTAACAATTTCAAATGTTGATGATGAATCCAGGAATTAACCAAGTCTAACCCCAAGTATAAAACTAGGTCTAAACCAGGACTCAACCAGGACTAAAGCTGTGTAATCTTGGAAGATAAAAATGTCAGTTAAATGCTGTTCACTGCCAGCCAAATGTGTCTTAACACCACATCAGTTTAACGTTAGCAAATGAAAAGTTTTACCACCGGTTTAACAGTCATTGGAGCTAACGTTAGCGCTAACTTTATATCAAAAGCCACGACAGAGTAAACTCACTCATCAGATTCAGTCGTCCTGTCGCCCATCTTTTTCTCCTTTACTTCACTCGGGGCACAGATCCATGGGGCACATTCGTGAGGCGCGCCCCGGCGGCTTGTTTGATGTGCGTCTTTGAAGAGAAAATGTCAGTTAAAATGCTATACGCTGCTAGCCAAATGTGTCTTAACATTACCATGTCAGTTTAGCTAATGTAAAGGTTTTTACATTGTTCTAAAAGTATTTGAAGCTAGTGCTAACCTTAAAGCAAAAGTTACCACAGAGTAAAACGTGCTCGCTCACTCACCAGATTCTGTCGTCCTGTCATCCTCCTTTTCGTCTCCTTTACAAATGCGTGTCGGACACAACAGCAGGGAGCAGTTCAAAATTCACAGGAGAAGTGACGTGCTGCCTTCAGGCCGTGACCTATGCTTGCATTCAAGTGATGTCAGAATAATCGGGTAACTGATTTTCCGACTGACAAAAATCACACAAACACTGATAGGCTACAGTAAACATCTGCCTGTGTAGAGTAAAATAGATTAGTGAGTTATTTTTTTGCACAAACCATGACATCAATAAAAATCAGGTCAATATTTTTTGTGATTTTAGAGTCTACTATAATATCAAGTTTGGGATAAAATCACTGATGTAAATCTTAAAGTATTTCTGCCTAGTTGATAACATTTGTTTTTAATGTTTTGAGAATTAAAATGAAAAAAAAAAATCGTTCTTGGAACACGAACCTTCCTACAGTACATGAATGCAGCGGGAATTTAAGAGGCTCATGACCAAAACATAAAAATTCCACCACATTTAACTTAAGGTTACTCCTTCATGGCATTACATTCAAATGTAAGTTCATTCTACTTCAAATTAGTAAAATGCGCTTAAATTTAATTGTTATACAATCAAACTTAAATATCTATGTAAGTTGAAATTGAATGTTTGAGTTGTAATGAAATCCGGGCTAACAGTGTAGCTGTGTTTTTAAACTCACCGTGTCATTGTTATGTTTTGTATTATTGTTGCTTTTATTGTGTCCCTCTGAGTCTGTAATAAAGTTGAATAGAATTGATATTGAGGAGCAGATGATGCTCTGAATAAGTCGTCCTCCTTTGAGACTTTTACGCACGAGTTTGAACACATTTCTGTTCAGATCAGGTTTAGTTTAGCTCCGTTTATCCTGCAGTCTCACATTATTTCCCAACATAAATAATAGCTTTATATCTCTTTAAACGCCTTAAACATGTGTCACATGAGAGATGAATGAATGAAGAGTAAAAACAGCTCATGACAGATTATTTATGAGCCTGTCCTTCAAAATGACAGAGAAATGATCCCGAGCAAAAGGTCATGTGACTAAACTGACCAATGGGCCGGGGCCTCAGTATTCACTGGAATAAGAGTCAGGCTGCTTTAAAATCATTTCACTCAAAGTACATTTAAAAGTACTGACCCAAACAGCTACTGCAGTAAAAGTACATAAGTACTAATACTCGAGTAACTGTTGGAGTAAAGTCTGATTCATGTTTGTTTCATGTTAATGAGACAAAACAACAAATAATGTTTCAAATAATAATCCATAAACTTTAGCCAAAGGAAAGTCATGTTAGATACAAATATATAAGATTGAAGTAGTTTTTTTATGTGTACTGTTACTTCAACATAACTACTGCAGTAGAAGTAAAAGTACTGTGTGATACTCTACGTGCAGTTAGTGGAAACAGTTACATAAAAGTACCTGAGTAAAAATAACTGAGTACTCCCCGCCTCGGCCAATGGGAGCAGAGGATTTTCTGTGTCCTCCTCTAGGGGGCAGCACCACATTCACTGAACTGACTCTGAGCAGAGATTGTGAGAAGAAGAAACTCTGGATTTAAACCAACCTGAACAAATAACCTGGAGGAGGCGGGAATTAGATGAGACCATTGAAGAGACAGTCTCTCACAGAGCTCTTCTTCATACAGTAAGTGATGACGAGCCACGCTTTACTGTCAGACCCGTCTCTCTTTCCTGTAGAAACAGCAGAACCACAGTCCAGGCCTCGACACACGGCGGCCGCCGCCTCCAGGTCCACGGGTCATAGGACGTCACTTGTCTCCACTCTCCTCTGAGCTCCGCCTCCACCGTCCCCTCACAGCGACTGGCCCTCCCACCAGCCTCAGTGGCTCTGGACACAAACACAGGTGAGCCCCGCCCCTCTACAGGCCCCGCCCCTGGCCCCGCCCCCTTACCTTTGCAGGTGAGGTTGAGAGTGGGGCAGGTCTCTGGGCCGGTCCTGGTCCGGTTACAGTCCATCAGCTTAGACTCGTTTCCCTCACAGTGGAACGTCTGCCCCAGAGGAGAGAGCGCCCCCTGGAGGAGAGGAGCCCCACAGCCCAGCTCCCTGCACAGCACCTCTGCCCCGCGACGGTCCAAGGCCCCCTCACAGACCCGGCCCAGGACTGGGCCAAGGACTGGTCCTGGATCTGCAGAGATCCTGAACACAGGCTCCGCCCCCGACCAGCCGCACCGAGTCTAAGATAAGATAAGCCTTTATTGATCTGACAATGGAGAAATTCACTGGTTACATTCAGCTCTCAGAAACACTCAGGCTGTGCAGGACACACAGGAAATGTGCAAACTCATAAACAGGAATAGAGCTATTTTATATACAATGACCACAAACTGTAAGGAGCAAAAAGTATAAACAGTAAAAAATAAAATAAACAGTATTATCAGTGCAGGTTCACATAGTGCGTATGAAGATGAGATCACAGTCTGAGCCGCTCTGCAGTAAGTCTCTCCTTTATGTAGTAAAGGTCAGTAATGTTTCAGTGTCTCTGATGTGGGTCTGTGCAGAGCGGCGCCGTCAGCAGGAAATAACAAACTATTACCTTTAACTTCAATCAATCAAATCAAACTTTATTTCTATTCACTTTATTCCGGAAGTTCTGGTGGGCGTGGCCATGAATTGGCCCCGCCCCTTCACTCGTATTAGTTACACAGGACTGGAGACGGTTCTACTCGGACACAAAGCCGTTTTATCCCGCGCAGAGAAACAGTGCAGTGTCGACTTGTTGATGCAAATGAACATTTGACACAAATCAATCGACTCAACATCAGATTTTAGCCACAAACATTTCCCCTCGTTCTCCGCTGAATGAACGGACTTCACGCTCTACAGGAAGAGTCACTACAAAGGAAGTGCTGAGACAAAAAGAGGTCAAAGTGGGAGGGGCCTTTTACAACAACACCAGGAAGAAACACTAAACTATTACATCCTAAACTCTTTACTTTACATTGACCTGGATTGCAGATGTTTCCAGCTGTTGTCGACCATCACCCACATTTAGGTCAAAGGTTAAATCTAATGTGTATTTGAACCTTTCTGTGACCCAGCGGAGGCTTTGGTGATTTGAGCCTTTACTTCCCATCCTGACGGCCTGTAGGGAGGGCGGGGCCATAAATCCAATTAATACCATTAATTCCTGCTTTTGAAAACAGACCATGTGGAAAATAAGGGTAAAATGGCGTCCGTGGCTCCATGTCCGCCTCACGGCCGATCCAGCAGCTTTTCATTTCATTAGCGACTGTTTTCCACCTCGGAGCGTGGAACACGTTCTCTGTTAGAGCTGGGGATCCGTTTGAGTTAAGTTTCTCTTTGCATTTGCTACAGCGACTGAACAGCTGTGAACAACATGATCACGCTCACATCAGAGCTCAGAGCAAATGGACTTGGATCAATGAAGGACCGAGAGGAGAGAACGAGGCGTGTGCTTCAAAGACACACATGTGACCTGCTGAATATCGCCCTGTTCACCCTCTGTGTTTCTTTAACACGTGCTTTAAAATGAGGAAACACAAATAATCATCTCCTATTTCCAACAGTGAAATATGAGCCTGAGCTGCAACAGTTACTGAACATTGTTGATGCTGTGGCCTGGAGCAGGACGTCAAATACAATGCAGTGAAAAGTTCTGATCTGTAGAACCAAAGGAGGATAAAAGTACAAAATGTCCTGATTATTATTTGTCAAATATAGTGCGTAATGTTACAAAGTAAACAAATCTCTTGTGCATATATTTAAATTTAAAAGTACTGACCCAAACAGCTACTCCAGTAAAAGTACATAAGTACTTGGTGAAATACTGGAGTAACTGTTGGAGTAAAGTCTGATTCATGTTTGTTTCATGTTAATGAGACAAAACAACAAATAATGTTTCAAATAATAATCCATAAACTTTAGCCAAAGGAAGTCATGTTAGATACAAATATATAAGATTGAAGTAGTTTTTCATGTGTACTGTTACTTCAACATAAACTACTGCAGTAGAAGTAAAAGTACTGTGTGATACTCTACGTGCAGTTAGTGGAAACAGTTACATAAAAGTACTTGAGTAAAAGTAACTGAGTACTCCCCGCCTCGGCCAATGGGAGCAGAGGATTATCTGTGTCCTCCTCTAGGGGGCAGCACCACATTCACTGAACTGACTCTGAGCAGAGATTGTGAGAAGAAGAAACTCTGGATTTAAACCAACCTGAACAAATAACCTGGAGGAGGGAAAAGGATGAGCGACCATCGAGGAGACAGTCTCTCACAGAGCTCTTCTTCACACAGTCAGTGTCGACGCCCCACACTTTACTCATGTCAGACCCCTCTCTCTCTTCTGTAGAAACAGGAGATCCACAGTCCAGGTCTCGACACACGGCAGCCGCCGCCTCCAGGTCCCAGGGGTCAATGGCAAAGGTCTTCACTCGTCTCCACTCTCCTCTGAGCTCCGCCTCCACCGTGCCCTCACAGCGACTGGCCCCTCCCACCAGCCTCAGTGGCTCTGGACACAAACACAGGTGAGCCCCGCCCTTCTCCAGGCCCCACCCCTTACAGGCCCCGCCCCATTACCTTTGCAGGTGAGGTTGAGAGTGGGGCAGGTCTCTGGGCCGGTCCTGGTCCGGTTACAGTCCATCAGCTTAGACTCGTTTCCCTCACAGTGGAACGTCTGCCCCAGAGGAGAGAGCGCCCCCTGGAGGAGAGGAGCCCCGCAGCCCAGCTCCCTGCACAGCACCTCTGCCCCGCGACGGTCCAAGGCCCCCTCACAGACCCCGGCCCAGGACTGGGCCAAGGACTGGTCCTGGATCTGCAGAGATCCTGAAACAGGCTCCGCCCCCGACCAGCCGCACCGAGTCTAAGATAAGATAAGCCTTTATTGATCTGACAATGGAGAAATTCACTGGTTACATTCAGCTCTCAGAAACACTCAGGCTGTGCAGGACACACAGGAAATGTGCAAACTCATAAACAGGAAATAGAGCTATTTTATATACAATGACCACAAACTTTAAGGGGCAAAAAGTATAAACAGTGAAAAATAAAATAAACAGTATTATCAGTGCAGGTTTACATAGTGCGTATGAACACAGTCTGAGCCGCTCTGCAGTAAGTCTCTCCTTTATGTAGTAAAGGTCAGTAATGTTTCAGTGTCTCTGATGTGGGTCTGTGCAGAGCGGCGCCGACAGCAGGAAATAACAAACTATTACCTTTAACTTCAATCAATCAAATCAAACTTTATTTCTATTCACTTTATTCCAGAAGTTCTCGTGGGCGTGGCCATGAATCGGCCCGCCCTTCACTCGTATTAGTTACACAGGACTGGAGACGTTTCTACTCGGACACAAAGCCGTTTTTATCCCCGTCTTCTGTTTTATCATCATGGCCTACATGATTTTTTATACTTATCAATATACAGATAAGAGATTTTATATTCTCTGTTTTCTTTTAATTTGTGTAATTTACAGGTAAACGTGTTCTCGAGCCTGAAGAAATTCATGACGAGGCCAGTACTGTTGATACGGGTAAGTTTTAATCATGTTTATGGAACAACATCTGATATGTAAATATAAAATGATATGACGTATGTTTTTATGTTTTTGTACTAAAAGTCTTTTATATTAATTTTTAGATTCAGAACCAGAGAAGAAGAAAAGTTGTTATAGCACAGTGAAGTGTCAGTGGCATTTTTTTGGTTTGTATAAATACTGAAGTTCTTTTTCTCATTCATCGTCTCACGATCCTCACAAACATCCATCCTGTAACAGCGGACCGCTATGGACGGACACAACGAAGCCAGTCTACCCCTAACATCGGTACGTCAGCCCGTACTATGCAAGATGTGGTGGAAGGACGGCGTCCTAAGCGAGGGCGTTTTCCAAACTCAAACCCGTGCAGCTGTGAGAAAACCTTTAACAGTGAAAGGGGGTATGTTTGTTGGATAGCTTATCTTCATGGAAAATCACGTTACGAAGTGGTGTTTGTCAGGATGCATGTCGTAGGGTTGACAGGATGTATGCCATGTCCCTCATGGACTGGAGATGGTTAATGACTTGTGTTTACGAGATTGATTTGAGGGGTTTCGATGGGAAGCCTTGTGTCTGTCAATGTGCCAGTGCAACGTGGTCCGAAATGTACCATGTTGTGTCATGCAGCGGTACCGGAAAGACAGAGGGTATTATTTGTGTATCTGTCTGCACGGATAGAGAGAAGTGTAAACCATTTTTAATTACTTTTATAGTATAATCCCCTGGGCGGGGGGGGGGGGGAGCGACAAAAATATGACAATGAAAAAATGGCAAAAGAAGTGTCAAAACGCAACAATACAATGGCTAAAGAGCGACAAAAAAGCCACAAAAGACCGACTAACATAACAAAAACACTACAAAAAATTGGGCAACCCTTAAGATCAATGATAAATGCGATAAAAACGCAGTAAGTTAAAAAAATATATAAAATAATAATCATCATCATAATAAAATGTATACAACATTTTTTTTAAAAGGGACAAAAATGAAAAAATAAAATAAAAAAATATGAAAACACACATACACACAAAAAAGAGTGACGACAACACAGCAAGAAGGAGAAAGTGTGCTCGGTTCAGAGACAACAAAATATATGCATATATATATATATATATATATATATATATATATTAAAATAGTATTAGTAAACAAAATTACAAAAATATAAAATTAAAAAAATTCAATAAATAAAACAAATCAAAGTAAAAACTTTACATATGCATTCGTTAGGTGATGGTGTAATCATTCTACCTCCGGGTCCAATGGAAGCCCTACTTAATGTAATGGTGCCCTACTGATTTTAACCTGCTGTAGATCAGATGGCTAAACAACTGTTTGCAAAGAAATATTACATTTACTCCGGAGTAATGCTTTTTTGACATTATCTAATTATTTTTTTCCATACAAAATGAAAGTGTATTTTAAATATAGAAACATCCCATTTTGCCTGGAGAGCTCTATATTATTCCGATTACGTAGATGTAAAATATTGTTCAGCCTCTCATCTACTACTTTTTCAGATAAAGATTCAGTCGCTTTTTTTCTTGCTGTGTTTATCAATGAAACTCTCAACAGTTTGGACCCGGAAGTAACCCATTACTATTGCAATGTCAAACCCAACAAACGTATATTGGTGCTTGATACACTGTTGTAGGCTTCAACACGGCACATATGGTGGTCACATTTAGAGTCAGAGTTAGGCAAAAGATCCCCAGAGATCATCAAAAGATCCAGCCTGTTTTTTAGAGAGTATGTTGAAACTCTAAATGCTGAGTATCTTCCAAAATTTGTTCGAACATAAAAAATGTTGGTGGTTTTTCAAAGTAAATGAACTTTAAGAAACAAATTATAAGTACTACCCTAAAAAGCATGTTCATCACTCGCCGCTGGGTTGATTTGTGGAATGAACTCGAGGAGGACTTGAAATGTTGTAGCTCACTGAATAACTTTAAACAAATGTACAAAGAAAAGGTATTTAGTAACTTTGCTAAAGAAAATGAAGTGTAAATCTATACTACAAAAAACTATTCTTTGGCTCTGAATGATATTTGTATTTTGTATATATATATATATATATATATATATATATATATATTATATATATATATATATTTATTTATTTTTCTTCTCCCTCCTTTGCTAGATCTGCTTCGTTCTCTTTTGTGTACACTTTCTGTTTGTTTTCTTATTGTACACGTAACTTGTGTTCTACGATGTATGCATTTAATTGAACTTTACCACTGTCGGTAACAACGCAATTGTTGTCAAGAATAAGAATATGAGAAAGGGGTAAGCATTAACAAGTTTTATACTTCAGCTTACTCCTTTTGAGCTTTTCTGTGTGCCTTGCTTTACCATTGCATACAGCGCAAATTATGCCTGTTTATTTTCTTCTTCTTTTTTACACAAATAGCTCAAATAAACTAAATGAAAAAAAAAAAAAAAAAAAAACATTTCCTTGCTATATATGCAATAATTCCCAGTTGATTTTGTGTTACTGGGCTAATTTGTCTATCCGATTCTATACCAAACAGGCATCTTACTGTTGATTTATCTAGGGGTCTTTTAATTACTTTAACCATAAAGTCATGCACGGAGTTCCAAAACTCAATTAGGTGTTTGCATTCCCAAAACATATGAAGAAAAGACCCTGTTTGTGTTTTACATCGATTACATTTTGGAGATAAATTAGGGAACATTCTACTCAGTCGTAAGGGAGTTAAGTATACTCTGTGCATGAATTTATAGGTCTGCTCTGTTATTTTATTGCATGACATTTAAAAAAATATATTTTTACAGATCTTATTCCATTGCTGTTCATTAAAATCAACATTCAAATCCTTCTGCCATACATTTCTCAACGTGACAAAAGATGAACCCTGGTATTCTGTAAAACATTTATATATTTTAGATATGGCTCCTTTTGAGGAGATAGGATTAAGGATCATATCCTCCAATTCTGACACTTCCTGCCAATCGGTTATGTTTAATCAGTGTGGTAATATAATGACGTATTTGTAAATATTTAAAGAAATCTTGTTTTGTAACACTAAACTCTATTTTTAATGATGAGAAATCCTTAAGAGTGTCATTTTCAAATAATTGCTTTAGTTTAAGTATTCCTAAAGATTTCCAGTTTTGAAATAAAGATTTTCCAATTGCGCGTGGAAGATCAGGGTTGAAGGACAGGGGAGCATACTTTGATATTAATGCTGAGAGTCCACAAAATCTTTTAGCATCTTGCCAAGCGCATAAAATATTGTAGACTACGTAGCTGTTAAACATTGAATGAACCATTTTCATATTATTAATAAATGGCAATGACTCTAAATCCATTGGGTTGCATAAGTATCTCTCCATGCGTGCCCAGTGGGGAGCATCTTGTATCTTAAACTATCCTAACATTGCCTTCACTTGGCATGACCAGTAGTATAGCTGGAAATCTGGAAGTTCCAGACCACCTTTTTCCTTGGGTTTAGTTGGTGTTTTAAATGCAATTCTTGAAGTTGATTTTTTCCAAATAAATCGTGATAGATATTTGTTTAAAGTTTGAAAAAGTGCTTATCAACGTAAGTTGGTAAAGATTGGTAGAGATATATAAAATGGGGTAAAATATTGTTATGTTTATTCTCCCTAAGAATGAAATAGGTAGGAGGTTCCAGTGTTCCAGCTCGTTTTTAATTTGATCAAGTAATGGCATGTCATTTATCAGGAATAAGTCGTTAAGGTTAGATGTTATGTTAATTCCAAGATATTCAAAACCTGTTTCAGTCCATGTGAAGGGAGATAATTCTTGAAGCTCCTTAGTGATATTAGCATTTAATAACAAAGCATTTGTTTTTTGTAAATTGACTTATAACCCGATATACGTCCAAAACTTGTTAGGCTTTCTAGAAGAGGGGGGATGGATTTTTCTGGCTCAGATAGGTAAATCACAATGTCTGTGTATAGTGAAATCTTGTTATCAATTTCTCCAGTTTGAATACTAGATATTCTCTTATCCAGTCTGTTTCCGCAAATGGTTCTATGATTAAATTGAATAAAAGCGGTGACAAGGGACATCCTTGACGACATCCTCTAGTCAAGGCAAATTGATTCGTAAAGTTTCCGTTAACAGCTATTATAGCCTGAGGGTTGACGTATAGTGATTTAATCCATCAAATGCAATTGCTTCCAAAGTTAAATTTCTCTAAGACTTGCATCAAGTATGGCCACTCGACCCTATCAAACGCTTTCTCGGCATCGAGAGATAGAATAATTGCTTGTTGTTTTGATAGGGTCGAGTGGTCAATCATATTAAGTAATCTTCTAATATTGTCAGAGGCAAATCGATTTTTTTTAAAACCTGATTGATCAGGATGTATAAGGTGTGGTAATACAGTTTGTAATCTCCTTGCAATTAATTTTGATATCTACTGATAAAGAGATTGGGCGGTATGATGTACATTCAGTTGGATCTTTTCCCTCTTTATGAATAAGAGATATCAAAGCGGTTTTCATAGACATAGGCAGTGTACCGTTTTCACAAAAGTCTTTAAGCATAGGCATAAAGAGAGGCACAAGTTGGGGCCAAAATGTTCTGTAAAATTCTGATGTATATCCATCGAGCCCTGGTGACTTTCCTGAAGGCAATGATACAATAGTTTCAAAGACTTCATCTGCTGTAAATGGAACATTCAATCGTTCTTTGTCAGGTTCAGATATGGTGGGGAGGATTATTTCTTTCAAAAGCTTTTAATTTCTGAGTCTTGTGGATTTTGTTTGTTTGTTTGAGTTTTTATTTCGAGCTAAGGCACAAAATCCAAGAAAAAAAACAGAAAAATATATATACACAATAAAAGAAAAAACAAAAAGAAAAAATAATAATATACATTCTAACTCGAAAAGGAGTGGGAAGAAGACAAGCTTATTGACTCCCACCCCTGTTCATAAACTTAAATAACAATAACTAACAACACTGCATATTTCTTACCATCTTACAAGACAACTATCAACCGAGTTGGTTACATTTCAACAGATGCCATACTGCATTATACCAGGTCAACACTCACAGTATCTCACACGCTACAACCATTGTATTATTTCTGTTTCCCATACCGAATTCATTACCGTGTTGGCATTATCGTTATTCATCATCACCATTACAACCCATATAACATTACTCTGTATCAAAATGTTTGATACATAACATACTCCACATTTATTCATGAAAGGTACATTAATCGCAGACCGATTGATGCTCATAATAACAAGAATGATCTTAATGATGTGTGTTACAAGGGATTCGTGTTTTTTTTGTTTGTTTGTTTTTTCTCTGTGACTGGACCAGCTGCCAGAGGGGAGCAGCCCCCGAGTAACCGGACCATCCTTTGTTGAGTGTCCTATACTATGCATTAAAAGAGACAAATGTTTAGGAGTCTGCTGCCAGAAGAGGGTTTCCTCGAGCTGCCGACCCCCACCTGTCTGCCCTGTACTACGGGTTATGTTGAATGCGGAGTACATAGATATGTGCATGTTTTACTTCTAAGAATTTAATTCCTTTACATTACCATCAGCATCAATAGCCGTACTGCTGTCTGAATCGATTAAGTTTGATTCTAAGAATAATCTACAGATTATTAGGTAATAATCCTAGACTGTTACATTTAAAGTTTAAAGTTAAAATAGTGATGATAACAACACAACAGCAACAACAATAACAATGGAAATAACAACTGCAATAGTATATTAGTAACAACCACAATATACTTCATTATTAGTTAGATCTGACCTTTAAAGTATACAGCACTTTGTGACACCCATTAGTAAATCAAGTACCCATTTCCTCCTCCTGGTACTTTGACCATACCATTTTTTTATATCTTGATTTGAAATGATGAATATTAGGACATTGTTTAAATTCTGCCCCCAATTTGTTCCAGAGTTTAACTCCACATACAGACACACACATACTTTTCCTAGTGGAAGACACTGCTTGAACCTTAAAGTTATCACACCCCCTCAGGTTATATCCCCCTTCTGTGCGTGCAAAAAGCATTTGTATCCTTGCAGGTAGCGCATTTTTGTTGGCTTTAAACAGCAGTTGGGCAGTAGATAAATCAACTAAATCATGCATTTTTAACAGTTTAGACTGCAGAAATAATATATTAGTGTGATCATAATATCCTACTTTGTGAATAATTCTTACCGCACGTTTTTGGAGTATAACAAGGGGGTGTAATGAGCTTTTATAGTTATTGCCCCAAACTTCTACACAGTAATTTAGATATGGCAAAACTAATGAACTATATAACAAAAATAATGCATTGTAATTTAAGAAAACTTTGCTTTATTAATGATTGCGATACTTTTGGAGACTTTACCTTGTATGTGTCTTATGTGTGGTTTCCAGCTTAATTTACTGTCAATGGTGACTCCTAAGAATTTAATTTCTGATACTGTCTCTAAGACTACACCATCTATATTTACTGGGTCTGGTTTTCCATTATAATTACCGAAAAACATTACTTTTGTTTTATTTAGGTTGAGAGACAATTTGTTAATGTCCATCCATGTTTTTAATTTCCTTAATTCACAGTTTACGTTAGTTACTAAATTACTATAATTGTCATTGGAATAGAAGACGTTTGTGTCATCTGCGAAAATCACTAATTTTAATAGTTTAGACACGTTAAAAATGTCATTAATATATAAATTGAACAGCTTTGGGCCTAAGACAGATCCCTGTGGGACCCCGCAACCAATGTCCAAATAACCTGATGTAAACTCCCCATCTTCACATACTGTTGTCTCCCAGTTAAATAGCTTTGAATCCAGTTCAAAGCCACTCCCCTTATGCCATATCTGTCTAATTTTTTTAATAATATAGAGTGATTAAGTGTATCAAATGCTTTTTTCAAGTCAATGAATATTCCAGCTGCATGTTTCTTTCCCTCTAAGCTATTAGTAATCTCTTCTATTGCATCGATGATGGCCATTGAAGTTGACCTTGCTGCTCGAAACCCGTATTGACCTTCATTGATTAGTTTATGCTTATCTATGAAATTATCCATTCTACTGTTATAAAGTTTCTCTAAGATTTTGGAAAACTGGGGGAGCAGAGAGACAGGTCTGTAGTTAGTGAAGATGTGTTTGTTCCCATTTTTATGTATAGGTATAACTTTTGCAATTTTCATTTTATTTGGAAATGTTCCTGTTTGAAACGATAAGTTGCATATGTAGGTTAATGGTTTCACGATACTATATATAATTTGTTTAACCAGTGTCATATCTATATCAAAACAGTCTGTAGACGATTTGTTCTTACACCCGTTAACGACATCTATTATTTCTGCTTCAGTTACTCCAGACAAAAACATTGTTTTTGAGTTAATGTCTATCAATGACTCCATTTTGATGCTACTACACTCCGGAATCTCTGCTGCCAGATCCGGTCCAACATTTACAAAAAAGTATTAAAATTTTCCACAATATCATTCATTCTATGATTGTCATTGATCCCATCAGTGAAATAGTTTGGATATGAATTATTTTTTGCATTACCCTTGATTATAGTGTTTAGTATTTCCCATACCCCTTTCATGTTGTTCTTGTTTTTATATAATAGATTGGTATAATATAGTTTCTTAGCCTTCCTTAATATATTGGTCAGTTTATTTTTATATGTTTTATATCTACTTTCAGATTCAACTGTTCTTATTCTAATGAACTGTTTATATAAAGTGTTTTTCTTCTTACAAGCATTTTGTAAACCCTTGGTTAGCCACGGACATTTTGTCATTTTGCTGTTTTTACTGAATTGCCGAATTGGACAGTGTTTATTGTATGCTACACTAAAGAATTCCATGAATGTATCGTAAGCACTATCTACATCGTTCTTGTTATATACCTCATTCCAATCTTGTTTTGTTAAGTCACTATAAAGTGAGTAAATTGAGTCCTCAGTTTTTACACGTTTATAAGAATATTTTTGAGGTGATTTTTGATCTAACTCATTATCATTATACACCGTGAATACGGGCAGATGATCCGTTATATCACAGATCATTAGTCCGCTGGTATTTGTGAACTGCATATTATTAGTAAAGATGTTGTCAATGAGGGTAGCACTGCTCTTTGTTATTCTGCTAGGTCTTGTGATAGTTGGGTATAAACTCATACTGTACATGCGATTAATATACTCATCAGTTGTCTTATGTTTATTTGGATTTATCAAATCGATGTTATAATCCCCACAGATAAATAATACCTTGTTACTCAATTCTGAGAATGTTTTTTCCGCCCAATTTGAAAATATTTCCACGCATGAGCCTGGTGACCTGTATAAACAACTAACTATTATGTTTTTCTTTTTTTCATTGATAATTTCTATTGATAAGCATTCAAGCAAATTATTTATTGATGCGGTCATTTTTTCTAATATTTTGAATTTAAATTTCTTGAGGACGTATATAGCAACTCCTCCTCCCCCTTTATTGGTTCTGTTTACATAGTTTAACGTATAATTGTTTAACTCGAAAACAATGCCTTTATCCTCATTAAACCATGTTTCTGATATTGCAATGATACTAAATGGATTCTCAAATTGTTTTAGGTATTCTTTGATTGCATCAAAATTTGCGTACATGCTTCTACTATTGAAATGGATAATTGAGAATTTCCCTTCTGTTTTAACAGAGATGTTAAATTCCTTCTCAGTATAGTATTTGCAATTACTTGCGTTAGATGTTAAGAACAGGTTATCTGGGTCTAACTGATCTTCCAAGTCCAGTGCATTATGTTCGGTGTACTCTGAAGCTTTCAGCTCCAAGAGCTCGCAGTCCAAAATCCTATGTTGTAATAATCCCAGGTCACTGCCGTCAGTAGCATATGAAGTATGATTGGAGGTCATTGTATGAGTATATGTATTACAGGACATGTGAAATTATGTGGTTTTACATACCAAAATCCATATGTTTTTCCCGGTGTTTAAGCTTTCTTTGGTGTGCTGGTGCGCGGACGTACAATGAGTTTGTCATGTCGCAAGAAGGCTATGTCCCTCGTTCTCTGGCAGCTCTCAGCTCCGGCATGAGCTCTTTTCGTTTCCTTTTGATGTTGTCCGTGTAGTCCTGGTTTATGTAGATTTTGGTCCCTTTAAGATGTTTGGCTCGCTGCAGTATTTCTTCCCGATCCTTCCAGCGTAGTAGTTTGGCGATGATGGGTCTCGGCCAATCTCTCCCGCTGTCTGGTTTGCCTACGCGGTGGGCTCTTTCGACCTCCACCGGATGTTGTAGATGTAGCTTCTCCCTCAGCAGTTGTTTGATTTTTTCCTCTGCGTCAGCCCAGGTCTCCCCAGGCGACTCCAACACTCCCTCAAAGACCAGGTTATTTCTGCGGCTCTGTCCCTCCAGATACTCCAGTTTGTCCGTGATGATGTGCAGATTTTCGCATACTTCATAGAAATCGTTATGTATTGTGTCCGTTCGCTCAGTGAGTTTTCTTTTCTCTTCTTTTAAAATGTCCACCTCACCTTGCGTATACTGCAGGCTTGTTTTTAGTTCTTGTATGTCCTTTAACTGTAAATCCAACCGGGTGTTTGTTGATTCCATGATGAGTTGAATGAATCCTTTGAAGTTCTCCTGCTGTTGTTGAATTAATTCCCTGAACATGACCCTCTGCTGCTCCATGAGTTCCGTGACTCGACTGAGGCTTACATAGTCCTCTTCCGCCGCCGAATCTGCCTGTTGCTTCCCCTCTGTTTTTGTCGGTTTCGGCATTTTGCTCCCTCTCAACCGGACTCCGCAAAAACACACCAAAATAAACAAAAAACAGGTCAAAAAGCGCAGAAAACAAGCACACAAACTGAAGCCGAGGCGAACGAGAGGCAAACACGGCGGGCGGCCACTGCTTTTGATTTTGAGTTGTATATAGTTTAGTATAAAAATTTAGGAAATTATCTTTTATTAATTCATTATCGTATGTTAATTCTCCATTTGCAGTACGTATACCTTTTATAGTACGTTCAGCTTGTTCCCTTTTAAGTTGATATGCTAGTAGTCGACTTGGTTTATTCCCATATTCATAATGACGTTGTCGGGTAAAAGATACGTTTAATTTCTTCTGTTTGAATTTTATTAACTTCTATTCTTATTTCATTTAGTTCCTTCAAGTTATTCTTTGGACACTGTTTATGTTTGGTTTCTGCATCCAGCAATTTATTTTGTAACTCCTCAATTAATATATTTGCCGCTTTCTTTTTAGCTGTTGTATAGGAAATCAAGTAGCCTCTAATTACAGCTTTTGCTGCATCCCATATGGTGGCAGGGTTCACTAGTGAATTTATATTGTCCTCTGTATATTCTTGAATCCAACGTCTAATATTGTCACAAGCTTCTGTATTAGAAGGAAGAGAAGAATTAAATTTCCAGTGTTTAGTTTGATGCCTTTTTTGTGATATTGATATTGTGTAAACCATTTTTTGAAACCCCTTTTTGTATACAACAGCAAGACTGGAGATACATGCGCGGGATGTTTAGAGAAGTTGACAGTGCCGTCAAGAGAGACGGAATCAACTGTCATTTGGAGGTTGTTAGGAAATGCCTTGTTTTTGACAATTCACCGTCTAGTGAGTAAGATGTTTTCATGTGTTATGCAAAAAAGACAAAGCTTGAAAAACAGACGGTGGGTATTTTATGAGGATATACATTTTTGTTTTTTATTCTCATGTTCTCAAATGTGTTGTTTTGTCATAGCTATGTGGGGTTCTATTCCTGAGGAACCATGGACATTTCAGACTTCAGATCTGAAAACCAGATGGCCACAATCGGTTTGTCTCAAGACCCAACACCCCCACTGCGTCTCATGCATGCTGCCAGCCTGACTTAGAACACGACAACGGAGGACCGGAATGGATCGCGAATGAGGCCAGAAAATTGACCGAAGATCGTCTCGAGAATGATGACGGAGGGGCGGGGCAATCAGACCTGTCCCAGAGTGTTATCTGAGAAGTTTGTACATTTTGCCAAGATCGCTGTTGTTCACATCGTCAACCATGCCTTACATGATGTCTGCAAAGAGGAGTGCAACGGTCATCAAGTGGATCACCCGAGCCAACGGCAGCACACCTGTCTCTACCCCTTTCCAGAATCTTATCAGGACCGTTTTGATAAGTTGATGGCCAAGCTGTGGAACAGAAGACTTGCATCTTCGATTACACGTTTTCTGAACATATGTGGTGTCTATGGTTCAAGAGGAAGGGAGCAAGGGGCTGCTGACAGTTTTATATGAACTGAAACGTGTTGAAAACATTCATGACACGTTTAATGAAACGTATGAAAAAGTCACCGGTAACTGGTATTTTTTTTTACCCAGTATATAAGTTGAGACCATTTACCGTTCTTTCAAATAAAATAAAAAAAGAGACTGTATATGAACACATTGACTCACTTGTGTTTTGTTGTCATTATGGATAACACATTACAAAAGTTATACCACGACCCAGCAGACCGGGGGTGTTTTATGTTTCAAGTTGCACCTTCGACCGAAAAAATACAAATACAAACAACACATGTGAAAACTGGAAAGGAATGAGAAACTATGAAAATGAACAAACCAAATCACGTCACTCAGATAAAATCAGGCAGTCAGGCAAATCAAGTCTCACACACTCAACCAAAAGTGTCCAAATAAATATCTTTGTGATGTACAAGAGAGACAAAAGTGACAAATAATATATACTGGAAAGAGTTGAATGCTATTAGCAATTTGAGTTGTTCATGGTATTAGGTAAACCTATGAAAATATTGTAAAGGTTATGAAAAAACAAAAATGTGACCCGCCATGGATTCCAAGGACACAAGTCGGCAGCCCGTGTCTCGAGAAAAACACAAAGTTTTTTTGGGGGAAATTGGTGATTTTCACTTTTGTGCAGATTCGTTCAGTTGAAGTCACGAAGTAGCCTCTCCATGTTTAAGCTAGCAGTATTAGTATATTTAAAAGCGTAAACTTGTAGGTTCAAAATGACTAGTTTGAGGTGGGTTTCGGAGCTTGCAGTAGGGGCGTGACTTTGTCTGTCTGTATTTACATACTGAGTAAACACCGCGGAGGAGGAGAAGCAGAGCTGCTTTCAGTTGTGTTGTTGACACATGCTTTAGCAAACAAATGCCACGCAATGAAGGCTGTTTTATACATAAGCCTATTGTCGATCAGTTTACAGGTTGAAAAAGTCTTGTTTTGTCAGAGAAATAGCGCATGCTGTGGGGGCGTGTCATTGTGCGTGTGTGGCTTCAGGACTCTAAGCTTCGTCTGTGTGACTCTCAGACATGGATCTACTATAATATCAGAGGCCGGCGCTACTTACGCTTTAAAATTAATTTACGACGAGTTTTTCTGAGCAAAAGACAACGGTTACTTCAGACAGGTGAGTGAATTTTTTTTTTTTTTTTTTTTTTTAAATCGCTGGTGTGGTGGCCGCCATGCCAATGTGTGCTGTGCTATTGTTAGCTAACATGCCGGTGTTAGCATGCGAGGCAGTGATCTAGTCACGAGGAATTAACCTGCTATTTACACAAAATCAAGATCTCTACAAACTTAAACTACTCCATAAATGTAGTCAGCGCATCCCTAGCTTTCAGCCACTTCTTATTTGAGAGAGATCCGCTTCATATTTTCGGTTTTATGGCCAGATAAAGTTACGATGGTTTTTTGTTGTGAAATAAACAATCTGGAACCGCGCGCGGCGATGTCGGCCTTTTCTCTCCTGTGTGTGCATTACAGGAGTCTTTTCTAAAGTTTATAACTTCAGTTATGTCCAGAGTCTGTAACTCTCTCTCAGCCTGAGAGTGGAGCTGACACAGGGAGGGACTGGGGAGAAGCGCAGCAACATTTTCACTGTCACATGTCATGTTTATAACCATAAACAAAGATTTTATTTTGAATTTTTTACTGAAAGTTCACACTTAACAGACAACTGTGAAGTGAAAGCAAAATGATACATGCTTCTGTTATTTTAGATAAGTATTCATACAGCATGACTTAATACTTTGTGGAACCCCCTTTTGCTGCAATAACAGATGTTACAGAAGTAACAGATGTTGCACAACACATTCTCAAGCCAGTGACAGTTTATCAATTGATATTAAAAAATTACAAAGAACAATAACCTTCTGCTGTGAGGTGAGATCAATACATGAAACCAAAAATAAGACTGATACACATAATGAAACTGGTAAACAATGGTTTGTTGTTTGCTCCCTCCCTGTGCTTTACTGCTTTGAGGGGGAGTTTGACAGGGGGTGTGGCTTATCCCAATGAGATGTAAATGAGCCCTATTGTCACTCCCAACAGCAGAGAGGTGAGAATGGCCCAAAACTTGAGAGGTTTTTCAGCCCTTTGGAGTTGTTAACTTCAAATCACTGCTACACCTCCAAATATTATCAGATTTCCATGTGTTACACATCGTTGGAAAGCTTGGAGACTACACTTTAATAATCTGTGAAAATCTCAAAATCGACTTGTGTCCCCCATTCCTGTGACTGGTCACAAATTATAAAATAGCAAAGTATGAAATTCAGTTTTCTGAAATATAAACTAAATGTACTAAAGTGTAATATTGTTGCTTATGCACACAACAAATGATCTTCAATACTATAGTATTCTGGTACTGTATACTCAAAAGACAATACCACGGTGTCCAAATCAAGTGTTAAATCTAGACAAAAACACATGTCAGCAGCAAGCTTAATAATCCAACGTACTGTGAACAATTCTTAACCATTTTCATGATAATTGCATAATGTTGCCTAAGGAAGAGTCCCAAAAGAACTCTTTTGTAATTTGAGTGAATTCACGAGTCACAGATCAGAGGGAATATATTAGAAAAGATTATTCACACCCATTTTCTTCAGATACGGATTTCTTTATTATATTTTTACTCACAATTGTTATTCAAAATTTTTACGATTGTGACATCCCTAATCCATTGTTAAAAAATTACTCAAAACAGAAAGGTTGTGGTTCTACTATGGACCCCGTTTTGCCTCTTGATATATTTTCCATAAGTTGGCAAACCTTCTTGGATTTATAAATTAGTTTGCCTTCAAGGGGATGTCTGTGTCACTTTGTATCACGAGAAAAAAATAAAATGAATCTGCCCAAACTTATTTTTATTTGGAAAATGAGCTTTTTTCTGTGTTAATCTTTTTGGCAATTGGTCATTCGGCTATTAAAAGCTAATTGAATAGCTAAAACTAATAAAGTTTGATATTTTTCAAACTTTAATTGTTTTCTGCAGAACTGAAGTGCATTAACATTGTCAGGTTATCCTAGGGTTTGCTGGGCGGGGTCCCACACCTGACGTGAGATGAGCTCACTACTGAAGTTAAACAGGATTTCACTCAAAACTCTGGAGGCAGGAAGTTCTCTTTTTCTCCTTTTATTTCTTTTAACCATCCGTTGGTTAGGTAGTTAGTTAGCCAGTTAGGTAAAAACCTTAGTGGAAACACAGAATAGACAAGTAAATACAATATACAGATTTACAGGCAAATATTATTAAAATGCAAAACCCCACACATTTGTTACAGGTAGCAATCAGGTTACATAATCAAAAGCACTTTCACCCATATAGCTTTTACAGAATTCATATATGAATTAATAAATATGATTTTAGAACATTTCACAATTTGATTTTATAAATGTTTTTAACTTTTATACCAGCGATTATGAATGTTACACTTTTTATCCACCTTGTAAATGCGTATGACTTACACAGCACATTTTAAACCAAATTATTTATGCTTTTTATAAGTTGACAAGATTTTGATGGTTTACTAAACAATGATTAATTAGACTATTTTACATAACCCACAATATCTGCTTTAAACCCGTGTATACCTTTCCCACCCAAAACAAATCCCTATTTACAAAGTGCTGCCGAACGCAGCATTAGCACAACAGAACAGAAACACATAGCTTCACTTTCAACATAAAGGCACACGCTGGCGCTTACCGGCAGTCTCCTCAGCTCTAAAAGTGAGAACCCGGTCCCGCTCAGTGTTTGTTGAGAGTCTTCTGTTAAGTTTGTGGAGCTTCCCCGTGCTCCTGCCGTGGTGTTGGGCTGCTCCCTGTGCATGACAGTGGAGGGAATGGAGCGTCATTATGAACAGTCCAGGTGTGTGCACCTGATTGCCAACTGGTTCCACCTGGCCTCAGGTGAGGGGGCGGCAACCAGACTGGGAGGGCGGAGGAGATGGCAGATCGCCGCAACAAACATAATCATGTGAAAAAATGTTCATCTCTAATATTTTTCCAGCCGTCAAAAAGCCACTAATGGAACATAAGGGTTAAAGTCAGTCTACAGGAGAGGACACGGCTGTAGCAGAAAAAGGACAGCAGAGGGCAGCAGAGACCATGATATATGAGCCCAGAAACACTGCACTTTTAAAAGGAGCACTTACTTTGAAGTCAACTTTATTTCTACATCACATTTAAAAACAGAGCACTGCCCAAAGTGCAAACAAAGCACAAGAACTTTACTAAACGGAATAATCCAACAGAAATCTGCTACTAAAACAATCAACAAAATATAAAACAGAACAAAAAAATAAAAAGTGCAGCATCATCAAAATGTCCAGCTTGAGTTAAAGCCAAAGCAAAGAGGCAGCAGTATTAATGCAGATCTAAGTAGGACAAAAGCCTGATCTTACTTTAATGTTATTTTAGCAGTGAAATATTAGTATTGGCCCCTGAGACTATTTCAGATGGAGGAGAGGCCGTCATGTCCCGGACTTTGTGAATGGCAAAGAAATACTTGAAAGACAAATATTTGTTGGGATCAAAGTGGGACATTAAGCCTGAAACTGAAGTTGTCCGTGTCTGTTCTAATTTCCCCTGAGCCAATGAGCTGTGTGATTTAAAGCGTTTTTGTACTCACCATGGAGCTTGTTACAATATTAGCTTAAAGTCAATCTTTGCAAACAGAGCTGCGTACAGAGATAGACAGAAACAAACTGCCATTCATACAAAGAGATGCTGTCAAAAGTGACGACAAGTCCTTGTTCACAAAGTTGGAATAACTATGTCAGAAAAATAATGTTTAAACCACATCCTAACTTTGACTCACTGTCCTTCACCAAACCTGAGCTCATAATGTTTTAACCACATCCTAACTTTGACTCACTGTCCTTCACCAAACCTGAGCTCATAATGTTTTAACCACATCCTAACTTTGACTCACTGTCCTTCACCAAACCTGAGCTCATAATGTTTTAAGGAGACTATACATAAGTTTAACCACAAATAAATGTATACAAATTTAAAATTTCTTCCTCATACATGCTCCAGCAATGCCCTGGTGAGTAGAATGAGCCCTGGCCTTTTCACCGCGATTGCCTCTATATGCCTGTAAAGTCACTTAAATAGTTTATGCTCGGGTCGAACAAGAGAACAAGAAAACAGCGTAATGACGTCATGCGCGTTCACGTTCAGCTGTAGCGTTAGCTGTAGCATTAGCTGTAGCGTTAGCTGTAGCATTAGCTGTAGCGTTAGCTGTATCTCCTCTATACTGACACTGCAGAGCGAGTGGTAACTTCGGAGGGATGGATTTAGCGGAGAATAAGAGGAGACCGGCTTCAAGCACCATCGAAACTCCAGCCCAGACCCCAAATAACAAAAAGAAACAAAGAGTTTATTCGAGTGTGACAAAAAAGGCGAAAGTCGAGTCTGATCGGCGTAGGCAAAGAACGAGTAAACATCAGAAAATGTTGAGAGAATCTCTCAAAAGACCCGCAGCTTATTTTTGCTTGAAAGGTAAGAAATTATGACTAAATACGTGGGAGAAAAGTGTTGTTGATGCTTCAAAACAAGAGTGTCCGACTCTCCGTGCATGTTGTACAAACTTCACTGAAACAAGCCATAAAATAATCATATTTGGAAGTTACCAAAATAGTTGATCTAATAGTTTTATACCCACAGAGAAGTTGTGTAGTATTAGTAGCAGACTAGTAGTGTCAGTAATAACAGTAATTGTGCTGTACCTACAAAACATTTGAGTAGTAACAGTGGTAATGGTGCTGTATTTACAATGGCAAAAATAATGCTGCTAATGTTAGCTTTTCTTGGCCGCAAAATAAGCCTGACTGCTCACGGATTTATAAGCAGTGAAACGACTACAAAAAGTGGACATGTGCCGTTTACAATATAGTTTATGAGTTAGCTACGCTAATTTTGGGCCCAGGAAATTGAAGAGACAATTTTGGCTTTTCCTACTAGCATTTCTACCGGTGGAAATATTTTAATATTTCAATTAGGCCTGCGTTTGTGCATACACAGAATACAAGTATTTTTTTCTCCTTCAAATGTCATTCATTCGTTTATCTGTATTACTTCTTCACTCGATTCACTTTGCTATGCATTTGCTCAAGTATCGCATCTTGTGTAACGTAACAATTCTTACCTCAGTTGAAGTCACGCCTGCAAATCTGTAAATTGACCAGGACGGGACTGTTATTTCTGGTGCTCGTAAAGCCTGAGCGCCTCATGCACGAGCTTATCATTGAGGCTGCAGTTACACGTTTGGCCTGAGGGTCGTTTGGCCTGGTCTGATATTCTGTTATTATTATACACAAGTGGGTCTTACCTGAGGCGTTTTCATTCTTGTTAAAGGTGTTCTGCAAAAACAACACAGTTAAATGACATCCACAGCCAGAGTAAAGGTAAATGCAGTTGGAGAGTTAAGACTTGCCCCAACGACAGTGAAGGAACAGGCCGAGGCAATTAGGAGGAGGAAGAGGAGCGCGCTCATGTCGACAGTAGGACTGTACTATGACACAAGAGGATCAAACCCTCAGCTTTATACACGTCCGCCTGCTCCAAATATGGCAGGGCAAAGCAAAGGGGGAAGTGGTATTGCTTCATAACGTGGTGTTTGTGAAAGATGTACCAGAGACAGACAGCAAACACTATGTTGCACAACACACGTGCAACACAATCTGAACTTTGGAATTCAACCCATAGTAATGAAAAATATAAACAGGAAACGGCTTAATCCAGGCGTTTTAGGCGGTCATATAAACATAAGAAGTATTTTGTCTAAGAATGAGCAAATACAACATTTATTACTGGACTCGAATTTAGACTTTTTATGTTTGTCTGAAACCAAAATCCTCCAACTGCAGCACTGAATATCCTACGGTACAATTTGTATAAGAAAGACAGAGAAGGACCCGGAAAGGGAGGGGGGTCATGGTCTATGTGAAAAGGTTATTTAAGAAATCCAATGGTCAAATGGTACTCGGTTGGAAAGCTTAGGGCTGAATATCTCCCTTTCCCCACAAATGTCCTTAATTATTGTGATCTATAGACCTCCATCAACCAGCTTAAGTTTGTATGACTAATGTGAGTGCTTGTTGAAAGAATGTAATTTGGAAAAATAAATCATTATGATCAGGGACTTCAACATCAATTGGGAAGATAAACCTACCAGAAAGAAATTCAAGCACAAGTTTGATCTTAAGCTAATCATCAATGGGCCTACAAGAATAACACACTCTACAAGGACACAAATAGATCTAATGTTCTGTAATAAGACAGAAAGAATTAAGTCATTGACTTTGCCAACAGGTTTATCTGACCACAACTGAATCCTTCTGAATTGAAAATTGGAGAAAAAAAAAACAAAAAAACACTGTAGTTCTTATGCTCAACATGGGTCCACTCGAATTCCTAAACATAATTACATAAACTTTGTAGCTGCAGTGCATGAAATACAGTGGGATGACACATTAAACTCTGTGGACTGTGAGAAAGATTGTGAAATACTTCTCAAAACATTAGACAAAAGCATAAGAGAGTTCTCTCAGAAATAAATATAGTTCCATGGAGAAACTCGGACATATTAAAACTCATGAAGGAGAGAGATCAAGTCCTAAAAGTAGCAAATAAACCCAAATCTACCCATGATAGGCGTCTTACTTTACTTACTTTACTTTAATCTTTATTGAAGGGACAATGTACAGAGGCATTGTTATATTATATTACAGCTAAATATCTAGTTTCCATCAAAATAAATAACAATATACAGCATGACCATTCATTATTCTAACAGTCAATCACACAACACAAATCAGTCCACTCACCATTCCTATTTACAGACCTATTAAAATACATTAAAATAATTCAGTGCTGCCCACAACGAAAATACTGTTACCAAATATCAAAGCGTGTGTGACCTTTGTGGCGACTTTTACTTGTGGCAGTTCTTTTCCCAAATGACAGCAGCATTTGTGAACAGCTATTTCTAAACTGAACGGCGACTACTTTTCAGGTCATGAAGTTTAACGTGTTTTATCTGGGTAATGTTGTAACATGTTTTGTCCCCAGAGCAGCGAGAGACGCGCCGACCTCACGGACGTTCACCCCACACGGTGTCGAAATCCCGTGTCAGAGGGTTTCAAACCACTCTCTATGAACTGTTTGAACTGTAAATCTAAATGTATCTTCAGTAGAGTGGAGTCAGAGTGGAGTGGAGTCGTCTGCATACATGACCACAGTTAAGTTTTCCAAAATAAAAGGTAAATCATCAGTAAATACCGAGTACAGCAAAGGGCCAAGGCAGCTGCCCTGGGGAACTCCACAGTGGACTGCTCTGGTAGAGGAGTATTGACCATTAAACACTGCTTCCTGTCAGATAAGTAGCTGCTCATGCTTGACCAGGCTCTAATTTTGTGGCGTATCAGATCAAATGCACCAAATAATTAGTTCACATCCCTTTGCTCTAAGCACTGACCTGTCATGTGACTTAAAGCAGTGCAAATGGAGTGTATATATGGACTTAAAGCCGCAGGAGAAGAAGGAAAAGGTGAAATAAAAAAGTCACTGTGCCTCCATCTGACTTTTGAATGTCCCACTTTTAATACGTGGGGCATTTAGCAGAACTCAGGCTCATCTTCTCCTCATATTTAAACTGCAAAGGTTTCAAATGTATATCTCGACATGTATTATTTCCCTGTTCGTCTAAAGCGTCTCGTCACTGTCACTGTGTCTAACAAAATAAATCACGTACAAGAGATTCTGGAATGTTTCTGCGGCAGAGAGTGGAGGGATGCAGCTGTGGGAGAGAGAGAGAGAGAGAGGGAGAGGGGGAGAGAGAGAGAGAGAGGGAGAGGAAGGAGAGAGAGAGGAGAGAGAGAGAGGAGAGAGAGAGAGAGGGGAGAGAGAGAGGCGAGAGAGAGAGAGGCGGTACGCGTGGAGGAGCGGCCGCTGGCAGTCTCTCCTGTCCGGCGAAGGCGTCAGAGCACTCTGATAAACCCTGTTGCGGAGCCGCGTGTGGAGCCTCTGCGCATCGAGGTAAGGGCTGAACTCTCCCCCCTCCTCCTCCTCCTGCTCTGGTCCATCGAGCTAAAGCACGAGTCCGTCATAGGTTTAAGGTTTAGACGCGATGTGAGACGAACCTCTGTGACGCGGCGCAGATTCTGTATCAGCGGAAACGCGCCTGTTCTGGAGCGAAACCTGCGCCGCGCGGGCATGACATGGGTTTTCAAATCCCCCCCCCCCCCCCACACACACACACACACACACACACACACACACACACACACACACACACACACTCGTCCGGGAAACTGCGGTGGAGGAGGCGCAGTTTGGAGGATCAGGTTTGGGTGAGGATTGGCATTGTTGACACGCGGCGCGGGATTAGGGCTCGTGTTTGGCGCAGGGTCAGGATTTGGAGAGAGGTTTTTTCAGGCGGTTCCAGCTGCTGCGGAGACTCTGAGGCGCGTGGGAACTTTTACCGCGACATGAAGGTCAGAGAACATTGTAGGATATCATCATCATCGTCATCGTCATCATGTGTCGGGGTTATTTTGCAGCACAACCTGAAAGAGAATATAGTTTCACTGTAAAAGTTGAAACTGGTATTCCCTCCATGTCACTACAGTCTTTTGTTTTTTTACGAAGCTGTTTCATTGATGCAGGAGAAAAAACTAAACACAAGGCGAGTGTAAATGTGCACAAACAATGAAATAAACCAATAAAACAGCTTGAATGAGTGGACTTTTCTAACAGTGTTTAATAAAGCACTGCAGCTGTTTGGACCTTTGTCTCCAACTGTTTCAATAATGCCCCACTTGTTCAATAAAGTCAGATTTACAGAGAACGACAATGATCCTCCAGAGTTTACTCAGTCATTTAAGGAATTGAGCCAAAATCCTTAAATGTCACTGAAAAACATCTGTTTCTAGTTAAATCTGTGAGGCACATTGAGTTGTCATGTACATGAAATGTGCCATAGAAATAAACTTGCCTAAATCTACATTTCTTGATCTTTTACGCCATAAACTCATAAAACAAAGTCTGGTCCAAAGACCGTTCAATATGACCTCATGAAATGTTTTTACTTTTTTCATTTTACACAATTATTTCGTACAATTTGCTGAACACTGTAAAAGGTTTATTGTAGATTATTAGTGTTGGGAACGTTACTTTAAAAAAGTTATTAGTTATAGTTACTCACTACTTGTTCCAAAAAGTAACTGAATTAGTAACTGAATTACTCTATAATGAAAGTAACTTGTTACCAGGGAAAGTAACTATTTGCGTTACTGTTAAAAAAATGTCTTTGTATCAAAGATTTTAATTTTTTTTCACGCACAGGCATTGTGCAAGTCTCTCCGTTCATTCATCAGGCAAAACAATCATCAGCAAATATAAGGTTAAATGCCCTAACAGAAAGTTAGCGGCCTGCAGTGTCTCTCTGGAGTGGAGAGCGGAGAGAGAGGAAGAAGAAAAGGCGCTGAGAGAGAGAGCGGGAGAGGGAGGGAAAGACCACTACAGATCAATGATCACCAACTGGATTCTGCCCCGCACCCGCACCGCGCTGTGGGGATGACGAGCCGGTCGGGGACACTCGTAGTTTTTGGAGCAGAGAGCACGATGCAACAGTACTCCGTGAGACTCCGCCCACCCTCTCCCCTGCTCCTGCTGTGTGAGCTGACACCGCGGCGCTCATTCAGTCCAATTGTACCACTTTGTTTACGCAGTAACGATAACGGCGTTGTAACGACGGGGAGAGTAATGAATTAGATTACTCCGTTACTGAAAAAATAACGCCGTTCTTTTAAACAGCGTTATTCCAAACACTGTAGATTATACAGTTACTGGCAACAGGTTTCCAGTATATTACAGTATATAACTGTTACACTAGTGATACTGTATATTATATTACAGCAACACTGTAATGTCTTTCTACTGCAGTGATACTGTAATGTGAACTACTGTATCTTCCTGTATCTGTTTCCAGCCTAACTTTATTACTGCGATTTTACAGTAAAATACTGGAACAGTTTCCTGCTGAGACAGTATTGTAAAACAATGACAGTAACTAAAGTCACTACTGTATATTTTACAGTAACTTACTGTACCACTCACCCGTTTCCCAGAATCCTTTGTGAATTACAGTATTTTTATTGTAATTACAATGTGCAGTATAATACTGTTGACATTACAGTAAACCTTTTGTTACCCGGCGAGCGACTTACGCTTTAAAGACACTGGTGTAAAATGTGTCTTAGGTGGAGTTCACCTGGAGAAGAGTTGTGTCTTTATACTCACGTGCACAGATTGTGTTGAATCTGTTCAGAACAAAAGGAAAATGCATCTTAAATGTGAGTCATGAAGCTTCTGTAAACATGAAGAAAGGGCTGGAGATCCAGAATCCAAACGTTCCTCCAATAGATTTGTTGCATTTAAGGCTTTGAAATAGAGTTCATTTAGCATAAAAGGTACAATATTGTGTCCTGTAACCCATCGTCATGTTTCTACTATCACAGTTTCAAAGGCAAAACTGACAGTTTTTGACTGTTATTTCAGCTTAAAGGGATATTTCGGGATTGTTGACATAGGGCCTCATTTCCTAGTTATCCAGAGTGTTGTTGATGTCTGGAGATATTTTTTCTTAAATTCATGCAGTTCTTATATTTGAAGAGCTTAGTGGCGCTAGGCTAATGTTAGGCTAGTGCACAGGTCCAACTGTTACAGAGATGTTAAACCCAGTTCCAAGTTCAATGTGTTGACCATTTCATAATGTGGGAAAAAATAAGGAAAATTAACAAAAAATGGGGAAAAAAGGTGGAACATTTTATTTATTAAAAACTTGGTGAAAATTGTGATTAAAAAAATTAGAAAATATGAAAAAATGCAGAAAAAATTAAGAAAATGTTAAAAAAAAAAAAGGCAAAATAAAGAAAAAGTGTGATTTTATTTGATTTTTTTGGGACTAAAATATAGAAAAATGCTGAAAAAATTTGGAGAAACATTAAAAAAACAGGAAAAATGTTGGAGGAAAAAGGAATTAGGGAAAATGTTATAAAAAAAAGTGAAAAAGTGGGATTTTATTTGATTTTTTAAAAATAAAATATGGAAAAATACTGAAAAAAATGTGGAAAAATTATGTAAACTTGACGTTTTTAAAAGAAATTAAATAAAAGCGGCAAAAGTAAGAAAAAGTGGTAAAAAGTTCTTTTTTTTAAATGGTCAACATTTTGAAAAAAGTGTGGGATAGACAGTTTTTGTTTCATGTGGATATAAAGTAGGTCCAGCTGTTAGAGAGACGTTAACCAGAAACAAAGTCCAAAATTCAGTGTTCACTTTAGACCGTTACCATAGTTACCACAATAACATACTGCACCCATTCCAGTTTACATTATAGGATGTTTATGAACACTATCTAATGAACCTGGAAATATGAGCATATTAGTCCAGTGCTCCGGTCTCTGCACTGGCTTCCTGTCACTCAGAGAATAGAATTTAAAACAGCTCTGCTTGTTACAAGTCGTTTCATGGTTTAGCACCAAAGTCCATCTCTGACATGTTAGAGCCGTATGAACCATCTCAGGGAGGGGTCTCCTGGTGGTTCCAGAGTCAGGACTAAACACGCTGAGGCTAAAGCTCAAATCTGGAACTGGAATCTTCATGAGGATGTGAGACAGGCCCCAGACTCAGGCTGAAAACAGCTCATTTTACCCGTGAATATGACACTGAAAGTATTTTATCTGCACTCTTGCCTTTTACTGTGATTGATTCATTTTATGTTGATGTTTTATTGATTTGTTTTCTTGTAATTTGATGCAACTGTGAAGCACTTTGAATTGCCTTGTGTATGAGCTCTACAAATAAACTTGCCTTGCCTAATGCTTCAGTAACATTTCCCTCCTGCTCCTCGTGTTGCAGTTTTCTGTGCAGCTCCTCTCACTGCTGTAGGTTTGGATCATTTGGCTCCTCTCTCCCCGTCTGTGTCTCTGACCTACTTCTGGTGTTTGCGTTTGCGCTCGGATGAACCTCAGAGAGCGGCGGTGGCTCAGGCGGCTCGGTCCGCCCTCACACGGGAGCGTCGTTCTGGATTAAATCGGGGACAATTTCCTAATCCCAGCGTTATTCTGTCCTCGCTTCACTCCGGCGCTGTTACATAAATCTGTGATGTCATTTGGGAAAATACCACAAAATGATGTTTAAGGCGGGACGCAGCAGGACTCAGGAAAATAATGCATCTGCTTTGTTTTTTTAGTAGACGAGTTATTAGTGACAAATAATGTGTACAAATTCAAATTTCTCCTGTTTGTTTATCCATCAGGAATTAGTGAAAATACACATGAAAAAAAACATCCACATGTGGTTGAGTCTGAGCCTGTATAAGTATATATCGATATCTTCAGGAAAATAAGTCACAGAGACTTCCTGTTTTTCTCTTTAGGAAGAGCTCAGTCACAGCTTTAACATGAGCCTCGGGGGAAACTGAGGAGCATCACGGTGAAAATCGGTCACAAGTTTGTTCACTTAATGATATTCTATTAAATATTATAATATTTTACAAGGATGCAATATTGGAGACAATACTAGAAAAAAAATACATTATTGTGTATCAATTATCTGATGCTGAACCGATACCTGTTTTGGCTCTCACCACTTTAACCTCTTTAACTGCTCATTTGAAAGCTAAGACCCACAAAACTGCCGCGTATTTGTCACATTTTTGTAGTTTTTTGTTTTTTCTTTTTCATCACTCTTCAGTCGTGCTTTTTGTCGCTTTTGGAATTATGTTATTGTTGCTTTTCCCGCGCTTTTTTGTCGCTCTTTTGTCACATTTTTTTAAGAAGCTTTTAGATTTGGGTAAAGCCGAACCGGAGAGACTGTGCTCGGTGCAGGTGGAAAGTAAAAAGTTCAGAACTCAAAGTTCATTCCCATATTCACCTCAGTGAATATGGGAATGTTGCGCCTCCTTTGACGATCAGCACCTGGAGAATTCAGTCACCGCGTTAGTTCTCACTAAAGGTGCGTTCAGACCGAACGTGCGTCCACGCTTCTTCAGCCTCTAGTTGGACGCCAAACATGGCCGCTTCACACTCGCGAGAAACGTCTGTTTGCTGCGCGTGAAGTTTTGCAAGCGTCATAATTAGGAGGCGTGTCATACAACTCAGGCCGAGCGCAAACCGCCATGATCAACTTGTCCTCCATGCTGCAGGTCAGGGGCGCAACTACCCCCCTTCCCACACACACACACACACACACACACACACACACACACACACACACACACACACGGCTCTTTGATGGTTGTTGTTTTTTGTTTAAAAAAAAAAGTAAATAAATACCCTCTGAATTGACTTTATTTTAACGAAAATGTCACTATTTCAGACAATATAACATCGATATTTCCCTCTATGGAGTTTATCACAAAAAACAATCACACGGCCCGATTAAAAGCAATTATTTCATTCATGTAACTTTTCCTCCTCTCCCTCTCTCTCCCTCTCTCTCCCTCGCACAAGTGGGGAGAAAACAACGCAAGTGAAAGGCGTTTTGCTTCAGCGCAATCTCCTCTGTAACCGTGTTTATTATTTCATTAGGTCTTTATTTCTCAAACTTGTTGCCTTATGCTCACTTTGAGCTCCTCGTGGGGGGTGGAGATGACTGTCCCTCTGCCAATCCTCCACTCCTCTCTGCCCCACTCCAGCAGGGACTTTTGTTTCACAAAATAAGCACAACTAAAGTGACGCCCCTCCCCCAAAGAGGAATAAAAAAAAGACTGTAAAGACTCGTTCAAAAGAGCCGGATCGTTCGCGACCGACACATCACTTTCGGCGCCCCTATGCAAGGCATATATTGCGTCTGCCCTTTTTGCTCCACTGCTGCAGGTAACAGGTGATGCTTGTGCTCACTATTTGAGCCCAGTCCCTGATTGGTTAACAAGGCGTAAATGAACGCACATGTAGATTGTGATTACTTGAGTGCATGAAGCAGTGGGCGGGGCATCCCTGCTCTGTACCGCGCTGTTCTCACTGGCTTTGACGCGCGTTTATCCTCATCTGCTCACATTTGCTACGCTTCATACGCGCGGACGGCTTTGCTTACATTTCGAAGCGCGTCTACATAGGGTTAACATGGAAGTTGGTAGTGTGTCAGTGTTTGGTCTGTACGCACCATAAGTCTGGCCACAGTATGCTAAAGCTAACGACGGCATGCTAATCAGAGCTCAAACAGAAACTATGACTGGATCGCCAAAGGAAATAAAATAACCAAGTGTGTTATCGTTATTGGTGTGTTGTTCATAATAATCTGACCTAAATCAAGGCAAGACAGCTTTATTTATATTCATATTTTTCCATTAGTTTATTCACAGATATAATTGATCAATTGTTTCTAAATCATTTTAAGAAAATATCAGATTTTATTGATCTGACTCTGGAGAAAAGATTCACTTTTTCACTCACCGCAGACACTTTTAATATCGGCCGATACTCAAACCCTCAGTATCGGTATCGGATGCAGAAGCTGGATCGGTGCATCTCTGATATTTTAAGTTGCAGACTTTTGCTTATAATTTCAGAATCATAAGAGACCGTTTTGTTGTTTTACAGAATCTGCTGTTTATTTGTCTATTAAATGAGCTCCCTCTAATGTAGCTCATACAACGCCCCCTGCTGTTCAACACTGACACGTTTAGAAGCTTCATACACAGGATTATAGACCAGACATTGTTTTTTGTATTGGAAAGGCAAGGCAAGGCAACTTTATTTATACCGCGCATTTCGTACACAAGGCAACTCAATGCGCCCAACAATATCAACGGTGCATAATAAATGAATAATAATAAATGTTTAACTATAGGCTATTTGAGAGATTAAAAACAATAGCCACTTAATATATCGCCTATTTGCCAATCCCCTTCATACAAGTCTTATTCTGGAGTCTTATGGAGCGACTAAAGTTTAGTCCCTTTGTCTGCACATGCACCCTGTGTATATTTCCGCTGCTGTCTCCCACAAAGGAAATAACCATATTTGGATTACAGCGTCATCTCAGTCACAGCAGCCTTTCGTGCTACACGTGGATACTCAACAGGCAGTATTTGTTTTTCCTCCTCGGTCCTGAACCTCCTGCCGTCGCTGCAGATGCTCCGTGTTAAGCGCCGTGTTTTCACCCTCACAGTCTGAGATCAGCGGTTTGTCCTTACTTCGTCTCCTCTGCAGCGTCCTCGTCTCCTCCCTCCTCGTCTCCTCGCTCCTCGTCTCCCCCTCCTCGTCTCCTCCCTCCTCGTCTCTTCCCTCCTCGTCTTATCTGGCGCCCTCCGTGTGTTTACTCTCTCTCCCGCGGCTCCGGCTTCTGCAGAACAAATCTCTATTTAAGGAAGTGGGGACAGTTTGCTGAGGCCAAGGCAGAAAGACGGTTTAGTGAAGGATTCTCTCTGACGCCTCTGATCCGACCGGTTCCAGGCTGTGTCTGTTATTATTGTGGTTTGGGCTGATGGATATTGAAGGAACATGACATGTTCCATTCTGATTAAATAGAAATCACAAGTAACTTGTTTTTCAGCAAATTGTGTCAAAAGAAAACTCAAAGAAAGTCTAAATCAGGACCACAGGTAAGGCCAGTGTTTTCCCATACTGAGATCTGTTCTTACCTGAGCTTAGATGAGTTGATGCGTACCTGTCTGGTATTTACGTGTGCACTCAGTCACTCAAAAAGACCAAAGATGTTATTAGCATTTAGCCTCTCCTCCTCTCCTCTATGGGGCCAAATGGGGGTGAAGTTAAAGTGATCCAAGTCTAGTTACACACAATTAAACATGTGGATTTTCTAAGCGGATTAAAAGAGGAACTATATTGTGAGGCGTAATAACACCTTAGGCTCCGAAGCACACAAAATCAGCTATGTGTCTATTATTGAACGCCACACTGCCCTGACGAAGACTCTGCATTCGCGTTTAATAACTTAGGAGCACTTCGACATCCACACAGTAAAGTCAAAATGCTCCTACGGTGTTATTACGCCTCACAATATAGTTCCTATTTGTTTAATTTTGTGTAACCAGACTTGGATCATGTAATTGCTCATGTAACTGTATTTAAATAGGGGAAATGTGGAAGAGCTTCGTCGCTTCTAACTTCACCCCCGTTTGGCCCCATAGAGGAGAGGAGGCTAAATGCTAACAACATCTTTGGTCTTTTTGACTGAGCGCACACGTAAAGACCAGACAGGTACGCATCAACTTGTCTAAGCTCAGGTAAGAACAGATCTTAGTATGGAAAAACACTTGCCTTTTCCTTAAACCCCAGCGTTCAACCACGTGCATTTTCTCCAGTTCAATTTTACCCAAGTCTAAAAGCTTATTGACTGAAGTTTACAGCCGATAGGCCAGAGTAACGCCTTATTTTTTACTGTATTTTGGTCATTTTTCATTGCATTTTTGTCACTGTTTTGTCGCTCTTTCATGGATTTCTGTTTGCTTTTTCATCGCTCTTTAGTCATGTGTTTTTATTGCTTTTTTATTGTATTACTGTTGCTTTTCCAGGACGTTTGTGTCACTTTTTTGCCACTTTTTTTGCCACTTTTTTGTTTTTAGATTTGGTTAAAGCCAAACGCTACAGAGATTAAAGAGACATTGGGCTGTTCAGAGAAATCTGCTCTGACGGCGGCGTCTTTGCTGCAGGTCGAACTTCCCTGAGGCTCTGCACACTTTGATCTTTGAGGATCTGCAGAGCTCTTTCCTCCTGAATAATGTTTGAACTGAATATCGTTTGGTCTGAATAACATTTGGTCTGAATAACGTTTGGACTGAATAACGTTTGGACTGAATAACATTTGACTGAATAAAGTTTGGACTGAATAATGTTTGGTCTGAATAACGTTTGATCTGAATAACGTTTGGTCTGAATATCGTTTGGACTGAATATCATTTGGACTGAATATCGTTTGGACTGAATAACGTTTGGACTGAATAACGTTTGGTCTGAATATCGTTTGGACTGAAAAGGTTGGACTGAATATCGTTTGGACTGAATATCGTTTGGACTGAATATCATTTGGACTGAATAACGTTTGGTCTGAATGTCGTTTGGACTGAATATCGTTTGGACTGAAAAATGTATGGACTGAATATTATTTGGACTGAATATCATTTGGACTGAATAAAGTTTGGTCTGAATAACGTTTGGACTGAATAACGTTTGGACTGAATAACGTTTGGTCTGAATATCGTTTGGACTGAAAAAGGTTTGGACTGAATATTGTTTGGACTGAATAACGTTTGGACTGAATATCATTTGGACTGAATATCGTTTGGACTGAATAAGTTGGACTGAATACGTTTGGACTGAATAATTGGACTGAATATCGTTTGGACTGAATATCGTTTGGACTGAATATAGTTTTGACTGAATATGTTTTGACTGAATAACGTTGGACTGAATATCGTTTGGACTGAATATCGTTTTGACTGAATAACGTTTGGTCTGAATATCGTTTGGACTGAATATCGTTTGGACTGAAAATGTATGGACTGAATATATTTGGACTGAATATCATTTGGACTGAATAACGTTTGGACTGAATATCGTTTGGACTGATATAATTTTGACTGAATAACGTTTGGACTGAATATCGTTTGGACTGAATATAGTTTTGACTGAATAACGTTTGGTCTGAATATCGTTTGGACTGAATATCATTTGGACTGAATATCATTTGGACTGAATAACATTTGGTCTGAATATCGTTTGGACTGAATATCATTTGGACTGAATAACGTTTGGTCTGAAGTCGTTTGGACTGAATATCGTTTGGACTGAATATACGTTTGGACTGAATAACGTTTGGACTGAATAAGTTGGCGAATACGTTTGGACTGAATATCGTTTGGACTGAATAACGTTTGGACTGAAACGTGGAATAACGTTTGGACTGAATAACGTTTGGACTGAATACGTTGATATCGTTTGGACTGAATATCGTTTGGACTGAATACGTTTGGACTGAATAACGTTTGGACTGAATATCGTTTGACTGAATAACGTTTGGACTGAATAATGTTTGGACTGAATATGTTTGACTGAATATCCTTTGGACTGAATATCGTTTGGACTGAATAACGTTTGGACTGAATAACGTTTGGACTGAATAACGTTTGGACTGAATAACGTTTGGACTGAATATCGTTTGACTGAATACGTTTGGACTGAATAACGTTTGGACTGAATAACGTTTGACTGAATCTGAATATCGTTTGGACTGAATAACGTTTGACTGAATAACGTTTGGACTGAATATCGTTTAGACTGAATAACGTTTGGACTGAATAAGTTTGGACTGAATAACGTTTGGACTAATATCGTTTGACTGAATAACGTTTGGACTGAATATCGTTTGGACTGAATAACGTTTGGACTGAATATTGTTTGGACTGAATAACGTTTGGACTGAATATCGTTTGGACTGAATATCGTTTGGACTGAATAACGTTTGGTCTGAATAACGTTTGGACTGAATAACGTTTGGACTGAAAATCGTTTGGACTGAATATCGTTTGGACTGAATATCGTTTGGACTGAATAACGTTTGGACTGAATCGTTTGGACTGAATATCGTTTGGACTGAATAACGTTTGGACTGAATAACGTTTGGACTGAATAACGTTTGGACTGAATAACGTTTGGACTGAATATCGTTTGGACTGAATAACGTTTGGACTGAATAACGTTTGGGACTGAATAACGTTTGGACTGAATATCGTTTGGACTGAATATCGTTTGGACTGAATAACGTTTGGACTGAATATCGTTTGGACTGAATAACGTTTGGACTGAATAATGTTTGGACTGAATATCGTTTAGACTGAATATCCTTTGGACTGAATATCGTTTGGACTGAATAACGTTTGGACTGAATAACGTTTGGACTGAATAACGTTTGGACTGAATATCGTTTGGACTGAATATCGTTTGACTGAATAACGTTTGGACTGAATAACGTTTGGACTGAATAACGTTTGGACTGAATATCGTTTGGACATAATAACGTTTGGACTGAATAACGTTTGGACTGAATAACGTTTGGTCTGAATGAAGTTTGGACTGAATAACGTTTGGACTGAATATCGTTTGAACTGAATAACGTTTGGACTGAATATCGTTTGGACTGAATATCGTTTAGACTGAATAACGTTTGGACTGAATAACGTTTGGACTGAATAACGTTTGGACTGAATATCGTTTGGACTGAATAACGTTTGGACTGAATACGTTACTGATGTTGGACTGAATAAGTTTGGACTGAATAACGTTTGGACTGAATACGTTTGGACTGAATAACGTTTGGACTGAATATCGTTTGGACTGAATAACGTTTGGACTGAATATCGTTTGGACTGAATAACGTTTGGACTGAATAACGTTTGGACTGAATATCGTTTGGACTGAATATCGTTTGACTGAATAACGTTTGGACTGAATAACGTTTGGACTGAATAACGTTTGGACTGAATATCGTTTGGACATAATAACGTTTGGACTGAATAACGTTTGGACTGAATAACGTTTGGACTGAATATCGTTTAGACTGAATAACGTTTGGTCTGAATGAAGTTTGGACTGAATAACGTTTGGACTGAATATCGTTTGAACTGAATAACGTTTGGACTGAATATCGTTTGGACTGAATAACGTTTGGACTGAATATCGTTTGGACTGAATAACGTTTGGACTGAATATCGTTTGGACTGAATATCGTTTGGACTGAATAACGTTTGGACTGAATATCATTTGGACTGAATAAAGTTTGGTCTGAATAACGTTTGGACTGAATAACGTTGGACTGAATAAGTTTGGACTGAATAATGTTGGACTGAATATCGTTTGGACTGAATATCGTTTGGACTGAATATCGTTTGGACTGAATAACGTTTGGACTGAATATCGTTTGGACTGAATATGTTTGGACTGAATAACGTTTGGACTGAATATCGTTTAGACTGAATAACGTTTGGACTGAATATCGTTTAGACTGAATACGTTTGGACTGAATAACGTTGGACTGAATAACGTTTGGACTGAATATCGTTTGGACTGAATAATGTTTGGACTGAATAACGTTTGGACTGAATATCGTTTGGACTGAATATCGTTTGGACTGAATATCGTTTGGACTGAATAACGTTTGGACTGAATATCGTTTGGACTGAATAATGTTTGGACTGAATAACGTTTGGACTGAATATCGTTTAGACTGAATAACTTTGGATCTGTGAATATCGTTTGGACTGAATATCGTTTGACTGAATAACGTTTGACTGAATAATTTTGGACTGAATAACGTTTGGACTGAATATCGTTTAGACTGAATAACGTTTGGTCTGAATATCGTTGGTTTCCATCGTGTCCGACCTCTCACATCACGGCTCCTGTTTTCTGCCTGTTTCCGCGGTAACGGCCTGCACTCCGCTAGGAACCAGCTGCGAAACGGCAGAACTGTTTACACACATCCTTTATTAGAGCTGACGTGTGTGATGGGCTCTCGCTCGCCCGGCCACAGACCAGAGCAGTGTTTCTGCAGCGTGACGCTCCCCTAAAGGCTGTTCAACAAACACTTTAGTTCATTAAATCACCCTCAGTGACTCCGGGTCCAGAGACATGCAAAGACAAGCTCTGGCTCTAAGCAGCTACCATAAAACCAGTGCTAAAACTAAAGTCCAGGCTCAGGTTCAGGGTTTATAGTCAAATGTAATTATTTTAATGCCACAAAAAGTCAGCATGTATTTCATTTCTTAACACACTGAGTGCTGCAATGTTTTTGGGATTCAGCTTTAGAGTGCCAACACCACAGTGTATTCTGTGTTATAGCTATGGACACATGCTATGGCTCATTTGAAAGGTAAGACTCTACAGGTGAAACTCAGAAAATTAGAATATCATGAAAAAGTTCATTTATTTCTGTAATTCAGTTTAACATGTGAATCTAATATATGATATAGCCTCATGGCATGCAAAGTGACCTATGTCAAGCTATTGTGTGTTTTAATTTTGAAAATGTTGGCTTACAGCTTGTAAAAAGCCCAAATGAAAATTTCTGAAAATTAGAATATTGAAATCAATGAAAAAATGATTTTAAAGAAATAAATGTGGGCCCTCTGAAAACCATAACCATGCATATGTACTTAGTACTTGGTTTGTGCCCTTTTACTTTAATGAATGACTGTGGTTGCGTGGCATGGATGCTCTCAGCCTGTGGCTCTGCTGAGGTGTTATGGAAGACCAGGATGCTTCAACCAGAGGAATCTGACATGGGAAGCCCATGTCCAGGATCCGTCTGTGTGTGGAGGCTCTTGATGCACTGACTCCAGCCTCAGTCCACTCCTTGTGAAGGTCCCCCACACTTTTGAATGGCCTTTTCCTGACAGTCCTCTCCAGACTTTTGGTTAAGATTTGAAAACATTTCATCAAAAAGAGGAAGGAAAACTGCAGCTGAATATGTTTAACCTCTTAACCCCCGCCTTAACCGAGCACATTTTCTTAAGTTCGGCTTCACCCAAAACTAAAGCTTCTTGGAAAAAAAAAAGAACTCAAATTAACAACAAAAATGATGAGGAAAATACAACAAAAAATTGACAAAAAATAAATGAAAACATGACAAAAAAGCCTAAATATGTGACAAAAGAACGGTCAGCGTTCAAATGAGGCGTTACACTGGACTAAAGGCTGTAAACTGTAAGATTTGGGTAATGGTGGTGAATGGTGAGAAAATGCACTCGATTAAGGTGGGGCTTAAGGGGCGGACCTGTGCTCGCTTGTGAGGAGAGAAAAAATATCTGATGATATCGGTCCAATCATTTTGTAACAAGAGCAGGTGCTTGAGCACAGGCTGAGTTAGTTCTTTTTTCTTTTGGGGTTTTCTTGTTTTTTTTCTTTTGGATTTGTGTTTTGCCATTCGTAATCACACAGCAGTTTGTGTCCTTATATGGTGAAAGAGGCGGAGTCGTATGTTAATTAGTCCTCACACGACGCGCTTCACCAAACTCAGACACAGAAGTGAATGATTTTCCTAAAGCAGAACTAAGTAATGTGTTTACCTTAATAAATCCTTTCTTTAGTCCTTCTGAGGGTAATACAAGTGTTAATGGGGTGATTGGGGTCTTTCATCTCCCCCTTGTGTCTCTTTCCCTGCCTCCGGGTCGGAGTCTCCAATACACACTAATAGAATCACAAAGAGAAGCTAACAGGCTAACGGGCAAAGCTAACTGTGGGCTAGTGCCACTTAAACACAGAGGTGGGAAGTAACGAAGTACTTGTACTTTGTTATTGTACTTAAGTAGATTTTTCAGGTATCTGTACTTTACTTGAGTATTTTTTTTTTTGCGACTTTTTACTTTTACTCCTTACTTTTAAAACACAAGTATCTGTACTTTCTACTCCTTACATTTAAAAAAAATCAGGTTGTTACTTTTAAAATCTCCAAAGGTGAGCGACAACACGATGTAAACAACGTAAAAAGCCGGGCCAACAAGCGCTGAAAAACAGGAAGCTAGAGGACGCGAGCTAGTCAAGCACATGGATAGTCACGCTGCGTTTGTTGTGACTGTGAATGAGTTGATATGGAGGAAAGTGAGCAGGACAGCGTCATCAAGGAAGATACCGCAGACACCGAAAGACAAGAAACACGGCACCCATGGCCTTACCTGAAATAACTTTTTGTTGTTGTTGGCTATAAGAATGATTCGTGGCGGATGCCGGTGCGTCCTGTGCTTGCCCAAAAAACACAAACGTTTAGCATTCAAGAATTCACCATCCAATCTGAAGAAGAACATTCAGGTTTGTTATTTAGCTTTCGTATTGTTGTTACTAGTATACATTTGATTAATTCTGGAGGTGTTAAAATGACATAAGTGTTAGTAATGCTTTGGGAACACTATATATTAGTTTGCTAGAAAGAAAGCTGGTGCTAGCTTGTAGTCTGCTGCACTAACTGTAACTTATGTCAGACTGAGTAAAAAAATAATGAATTTGAAGGGGAAAATTATTGATTTACTTTTTACTTTCTTACTTTACATTTAGGAGTATGTACTTTTTTACTTTTACTTAAGTAAGGCAGAGGTTGCAGTAGTTTTACTTTTACCAGAGTAGTTTTGTGCACAACTATTAGTACTTTTACTTAAGTACTGAACACTAGTACTTTTGACATCTGTGTTTAAACAGTATTTACAGCCAAGTTTGAGTGAAACAAATGATCTCCATTGTGTAATTGGATGAACAATATCCCTCTGTCCCTTTGTCTTTTCTGTCAGCGTAGTATTTACTCTCACGGACAATTAATGAGTAAAAAACACAACATGCTACGACACCTGCAGTGGCGCTTATGGCCTCTAGGGGCAAGAGTTACTTAGTACTGCTTTAAGAAGGTGTGGTGAGTCTGGCGCTGTTTCCTGACACTGCCTTCATGAATACAGATTTGAAGAAGATGTCCCTGAATGAGGCCCATTGTGGATATTCAACGTCCTCAACATAACCATAAAGAACTGTGAGGCTTAAACTCGCTGCTTTAATCTGACTCTGAAACTCCCACTTTCTCCATAATCCCAGAGATTATCTGCCCTTTGACCTGGGATTAGAGCTCAGAGTACTTCATCACTTCAGCAAAAGTATTGGTCATATACTGCTGTATTACAAGTATCAGTCCTGCTCAGTCATATCTTTACTAAAGTATTTAAAATAGAAAGTCTTAAGCCGGTGCTGCACACAGGAAAGCTCAAACGGAGTAAACTGAAGAACGTTATAACACTTACTTTCATTCTTTCTATAGTTTTTTTTGTTGCAGACGTTGGTTAAAGCTGTACATATTAAATACTTGTTAACAATGTAATGTCAGTATACATCATAGGACTCTTTTTATACCAGTACTTTAACAATACTGACACTAAAATATGTGTCGTCTAGAACCAGAACAATAATGAGCAGAAGATCTGCACATTTACAACATCAGACGTCAGGAAATGAAAAAATAGGGATAAAAATGAAAGTAATTTGAGCAAAAAATGCATGAAAATGGGGAAAATTTTTGGCAAACTGAATGAATGGGAAAAAATAAATATGAATTGGGAAAAATGGGGGGGGAAATTTGGAAAAAAAAAGCTAAAACTATTTACCCTCCGCCTTAACTGGGCGCATTTTCTCCAGTTCGTTTTTACCCAAATCTAAAAGCTTCTGGACTGGAGTTCACAGCCTCGAGGCCAGAGTAACGCCTCATTTGAAAGCTAAGACCTATTGTCACCGTGTTGTTTGGTCACTTTTTCATTGCTCTTTTGTGGCATTTTTGCTGCTTTTTCACTGTATTATTGTTGCTTTTTTTAAGCGTTTTGGCCACATTTCAGTATTTTGGGAAATAGTTTGTAAGCACTCGATATCTTACTTTATACACTACTGTAAGGATTTAAACTTGACCAAATCATGAAATGTTTGTGTTTTACTGAAAGTAGATATTTGTACTTTTACTTCAGTACACTTTTCACTTCACGTCTCTTTTCCTCTAACTTCAGTGAATATTTGGACGATACAAACCTGCTGCAGACGGACATCAGCTGTTAACATGTGTGTGCTGTTAGTGTGCTGTTAGCGTGTGCTGTTAGCGTGTGCTGCTGGCGTGTGGGTAGCATGTGTTAGCGACCCCCGGGGAACGTTTCTCATCTGCTCTTCTGCGTCGGTGCTTTTTAACCGAGATCTCGCCATGAGCTCCGACCCTTACGCTTCTGCACCAGGACTGAGTGAAACAGACGCTGTCAGGAGAGACACGACCAGGAGAGTATGTTAAAGACTTGATATGACCAGGAGAGTATGTTAAAGACTTGATATGAACAGGAGAGTATGTTAAAGACTTGATATGAACAGGAGAGTATGTTAAAGACTTGATATGAACAGGAGAGTATGTTAAAGACTTGATATGAACAGGAGAGTATGTTAAAGACTTGATATGAACAGGAGAGTATGTTAAAGACTTGACATGACCAGGAGAGTATGTTAAAGACTTGATATGACCAGGAGAGTATGTTAAAGACTTGATATGAACAGGAGAGTATGTTAAAGACTTGATATGAACAAGAGAGTATGTTAAAGACTTGATATGAACAGGAGAGTATGTTAAAGACTTGATATAAAACTAAAAACATGTACAATAGGTCAGGATGTATGAGAGTGTGTTTGAGAGTGCACATGGGGGACGACGGATGAAAATTAGCCCAAGGCTACAATCCGGTGTGGCTTGTTCATTAACTTGCACTGTCCCAACCAATTAAACCAATAAATAAATAAAAATATGATCAGGAGAATATGTTAAAGCAGTACTGAGTAACTCATGTCCCTAGAGGTCTAGCATGTTGTATTTTTTACTCATTAATTGTCCGTGAGAGTAAATACTACGCTGACAGGAAAGACAAAGGGACAGAGGGATATTGTTCATCCAATTACACAATGGAGATCATTTGTTTCACTCAAACTTGGCTGTAAATACTGTTTAAGTGGCACTAGCCCGCAGTTAGCTTTGCCTGTTAGCCTGTTAGCTTCTTCTTCGTGATTCTATTGGTGTGTATTGAAGACTCCGACCCGGAGGCAGGAAAAAAGACACCAGGGGGCAATGAAAGACCCCCAATCATCCCATTAACACTTGTATTACCCCAGAGGGACTACGGAGAGGATTTATTAAGGGAAACAAGTTACTTAGTTCTGCTTTAAAGCCTTGATATGAACAGCAAAAATAAAGACTTGCTGTGACAGCGCTGGGTTCCGTTAAATGATATCAGTCTGGTATCTAAACAATTAAAGTATCAAAAACCGAAAAACAAACTTGTCTCTTTAGATCCAAGTTTTGATGCTGTTGGTCCAGGGACAGGGTTAAAGGAGGTTACTCGGTTATTTCAGCTCAAATAAATGTTTTTTTTCCTCATCTTTACTTTTACTCTTTTCCCTATTTTTTATTTTAATTTTTTTGTTATCTTTTTTCCCCCTATGTTTTTTAATTTTGTATTGCTAATATTCCCCCCCCATCACGGTTGAAGTGTGTATAACTCGTAGGTTATATTTAGCGCCGCGGCTCGTTGTGGCGTTCAGATGATTCTACGCTGCATTGGTTCTGCTTCAGTCACGTCTGATGGAGCTCACGGCGCCGAACTATTTATGGAGACAACAAAGCACGGCTGTAAAAATGCATGAGGCTTTCAATGAGTAAAAGAGTCGCTGTGTTTCCTGTGGCCCAGACTCTGTCGTAAATGAGGGGTTCAGGACGTTCATAACTTCATAAATCAGTGGGTATTTCTACTTCCTGATCTGGTCCAGAGCTCACTCTTGTTTTGGAGACAGTTCCAGAGGGATTTACGTAAGAGTTCATCCTGAGGTAACTCGGACACAGACTCAGAGACTCCTCATCGTTCAGACGTTTTTGTCTTTGAATAAAAGCCAAACAGAAACAGTTTTGGAAGCTGTACCTGCTTTGAGTCCAGCCGCGATGCTCAACACTTTGATAAATACATCCGATCTGTTGTTATTTACAATTCCCTCACTTCTGAAACACGTGCTGGGTCAGTTTCCAGTTTCACAAACATTAAGACCAGCAGATGCAGAATTATAACTCCTGCCGTTTCAGTCCTATTGGCATCTAAAGGCGGGTTTACACTTCGCGATTTCCACCTTTATTTTGGCATGAGGGAGGGGTCTCCTGGTGGTTCCAGAGTCAGGACTAAACACGCTGAGGCTAAAGCTCAAATCTGGAACAGTCTTCATGAGGATGTGAGACAGGCCTCAACTCTGACACTGTTCAAATCCAGGCTGAAAACAGCTCTTTTTACCCGTGTATATGACACTGAAAGTATTTCATCTGCACAATTTTTTATGTTGATGTTTTATTGATTTCGATTAGATCTGTTTTCTTGTAATTGTATGTAACTCTGAACTGCCTTGTGTAGTGTGCTCTACAAATAGACTTGACGTGTGATCCTCCAGCCTCTCTGAGTGTCTCGGTGATGCTACAAGCCGCAGTCAGCTGAAAATACGACTGAAAATGACCCTGGCAGGGTTTTCAAATGTGTCTGGTGTTTGTCTCGTGTCGTGAGGTCCTGGTGCTGTGGAAAGCAGAGAGAAGACGGTGAAATCCAGCTGCAGGCGCCAGGAGGAGGAGACATGGGGACAGAGAGGAGAGCGAGGGCTGAACACGCTGAGAATGTCTTCATGATCAGATCACAAAGACACAAACGTCTGCTAAAGTTTAGTGGCTATTGTCTCATTTAAGCTGGTGACTTGTCATTTGTTGCTGAAGTTAACCTCGCCATTGACTAAACGCCGCTGGGTCATTTCGCTCCAGAAGCACAGCGTGAGTTGATGATGAATATAACTTATTCATAAATCGTCTCCAGCTGTGGTGTTACTTTGAAGGAGCACATGGCTACTTAATCTGTGTAACAAAAGGACATGCTTCAGCTCTGATTGGACGGATTCTCCCAGACTCTGCTCTAATGTTTCCGCTGCAGAGGTCATTGTTTTGCATTTGTAATAATGTGTTTAGCTCCTCAGTGCGAGGAGAGACTGCTGTGGACGTTAGCGCTCGCCCCGTTAGCTTTAGCTTATTTAAGATGAACCGAGGTTATGGCTGTGCTACGCAGATGGTTTGAGCCAATGTGAGAAACGGTGATTTTCGATGCTTTCAGACTGAGATTCCTACAGCTCTCGCGTTTGCACATTGACCTGGCTCGTATTAGGTTAGTGAGGAACTGAGACGCTTCAATCAGAGAGCAGGGTCAGTCTGAGGTCACTGCTCATCCACAAAACGTCCTGCAGAGTTACATTAAAGCCTTTCATTTAAACTCATTTAATGTGGAGGTTTTCTCTGTTCCGCCAGGTGTTGATAAGCTTTAATTGAGTGAATATGAATTCAGGAAAGAAGAGCATTTGCAGCAGCTTCACCACAGTAAGAGGACGTTATTGTTGGGCCATCTGACTCTCCTCTCAAAGGTCAGGGCTCCACAGACTGTGACGGTCAGCACGGACTCTCTCCAGCACTGATAAGAGTGTGTGTGAGGAGGGTGGGGGACGGACTCTCTCCAGCACTGATAATGAGTGTGTGTGAGGAGGGTGGGGGACACTGATAATGAGTGTGTGTGAGGAGGGTGGGTTACACTGATAATGAGTGTGTGTGAGGAGGGTGGGGGACACTGATAATGAGTGTGTGTGAGGAGGGTGGGGGACACTGATAATGAGTGTGTGTGAGGAGGGTGGGGGACACTGATAATGAGTGTGTGTGAGGAGGGTGGGGGACACTGATAATGAGTGTGTGTGAGGAGGGTGGGGGACACTGATAATGAGTGTGTGTGAGGAGGGTGGGGGACGGACTGATGAAATGTCAGAGCTTTTAACCCCGGCTCTCTGCTCTGTGTGGCGTCGCTTTGAACAGATCTGACACTGACCTGGAGGGAACTGAAGGTCACGTCAGAAGAGCTGGTTCTGAGGACGGGGACCAGACGCTTCTGTCGGGACATGAGTCATCATTAGAACGAACTGCAAGACCCAGAACAGATCAAATAAGACGCACAAAATGAGTTTCCAATCCATGTTATTTATACAGCACATTTAAACAAGGAAACGATTCCAAAGTGCTGCACACGAGATCATAAAAACAAGCTTTCGAACGTTACTAATTGAATATAAATCTGTAGTCTGGCAAAGGGGCGGGAAATCAATAGGAAAAATAAATTCAAATGCTTAACCTCTTAACCCCCACCTGAACCGAGCACATGTATCCACTTCAGCTTTACCCAAATCTAGGAGCTTCTTGAAAATAGCGTCAAAATAGCGACAAAAACAAGAATGAAAACGTGACCAGAAAAAGTGGCAAAACACAAAAGCACGAATAAAGAGTGATGAAAAAGCAACAAAAAGGTGACAGAAGACGATGAAAACACAACAAAAAAGTTGTGGTGAGTTTTGTAGGTGTTCGCTTTAAATGAGGCCTATAGGCTGTGAGGTCAAGTCCAGAAACATTTAGATTTGGGTAAAGCTGAACTGGAGAAAATGCTCTCAGTTAAGGCGGAGGGTAAGAGGTTAAATAAACAGTATATTTCGCTCTGCCCGATCCCGTCAGATCTGAAGCTCAGCAGGGCCTGGTCGGTGCTTGGAAGCCTGGGGTGCGTGAGTGGTGGTGGTAGAGGCCGATGGCACAGTCTACCCTGGGCAGCTGTGGCTACAACCTACCACCACCAAGTATAGAGTGAATGTATAGTGCAATGTGAAGCGTCTTTTAGTGTCCAAAAAAGCGCTACTGTATATAAAACCGATGCATTATTAATATTACATTTTTCGTTGAATAATCAATTAGTGAACTAATAGTAATCAAATCAGATTATTAGGTTAAAGTTCTGTTTAGTTTAGTTATTTAAAAGGGACCATGTACAATTATAAAGAAAAAACCCTCAGTTCTATTTGTTCTTTGTTTATTCCCATTAATTCCTTAAAGTTCATATGACAGGTTTTAACGCTTTTGAAAATATGAATAACATCAGCTGCATAATTATATTCATTCATTTTATTTCAGTGAAGCAGCAATTTTAATGAAGAAATGTCGGGCAGAAAAGTTATTTTTATTTTCATTTTGAAACTGCTGACAGGAAGTGACATCGATGAAGGTAATGATCAGTTTGACTCATTTCCCATTGACTTAACACGGTCGGCACGGCAACAGTTTAAAATTGTTTACCTTCCTCTATGTCACTTCCTGTCAGTGTCCAATAAGGAAGTGATATCATAAACATCACAAAAATGGACAAACTAAAGAAAACTGGGAACAATCTTTAGCAAACTCTTAAATATAATCATGTTAACGATGTTTTAGCAAAGTTTGTGTCTAATGTGTGAGATGCACTTTAAATTCTTGTTAATTTCCGACGTTGGAAAATCCACAGAATTTTGCAACCCTCGTCCTCTCGCTGTAATCGTCCCGTTATTAAAACAGACGTGTTCATGGCCATTAATCCTAAAGTCATAAAGTTGATCAATTTGTTTTTAGACCAGTGTTTCCCAATCGCCCCGAGCTGCAGTCGTGCCTAGACTTTTCCAGGAGCCTCCTGAAGGTCTCATATTTGGCTCCTGTAACATTCAGGACTGATTTTAGAGTTTTAGTCTGAACTTTCAGAGCCTTAAAGGGACAGGCCCTCGATAAACCCTGGACCTCCTGAGCCCGTGCTCTTCAGACTGTACCCTTCTGTCTAAAAACTCGCTCTGAGACTCGAAACGACCCGTCCTTTCAATCTGTGCATCTGGTCCCGGTCTCTGTAGACTCGTCTAAACAGGAACTGAAGATGCTTTTATTTAGGAAAGCTTCATGGGTTTTCACTTGTGTCTCTTGCAAAGCCCTTTGTGATTATTATCCGTGAAAATTGCTTTAGAAATACACTTTACTTACAGGAAAAGCAGGTTCAAACTTGACAAAGGCGTCTCTTTTCTTCTTTCCAGCAGAGCCGACAACACCGACACTCATGCATCGATCACACCGTGAATCAATGAATAAACTCAGCATTTTCATTTTATTTCACACAAAAAGCCACGGCTGCTTTTCACCGTCGATGAAAAAGCTGGAGAATCAGAAAGTCTGTCCCACAAACGTCTGATTTCACCTTAACTCTTACCCCGCGGCCATGTCGTCGGTGCCATCTGAGACAATGTTTTACATTATTGCGTGTCAATTTTGATCCGTAAATGATAGAAACTTACTTTTTTTTGCACCAAAACCGTAAGATTCTGACGATCGCGAGTCGACGGTCCGCCATCTTGAAATGCACTAAGAAACTACAGAATGACGTCGCGGCAAACCAATGGTAGCATCTCCTTTTGGCACATGGCCGCAGTTCTCCAATTGTAACGCTGGGAAACTTCTACCAAAGAGTGTGAGCTGGCTCAAGATAATCAAGTCCTCTGTGTGCAACACTCTCTCACCTGGAAATGATCAGACACAGATGCAACAAAATGGAGAAGTGTAAAGGTATTATCCCTATCGCCAAAACAAATGCGGTCCTTTGTAAATTTCACACGTGGAATATGGATGAAAAACTTTACTTCGTGGATTACGCGCATTCGAAGATGTTTTCAAAGTTTATTTGACTGTAATAATACGTCGTAGGCCCGGAAAGGATCACACATCAGCAGGCACGTAGGAAATCTGCGCTAACACCCGCGCAAAATGCTATTTTGAGCCAGAAGCACATAGGCTACAGATACATTGACGACTGTATACCTAATGTGTCTATGGTATACAGTCAATGGTGCTCACGTGTGAGGACCTCTGTTTACAGCTGGGTGATTGAAAAGAAACATATGCCCTAAATGTGATATTGTAGCTCTCTGTGTATTCTTTTTTGGAACAACTGTTTTTCTTCTAAATCATAGAAATAGGACTTTTTGAAGATTTTGTGAACAAAAAGACACTTATAAAATAGTTACAACTTTGGGCTCTTTTGTTTTAACCAATTGGACGACATACAACATTTGTCTAATGTTCATACCCATATTCAGTCTTTTCTTTGGGTTTATTTGATGAACAAAAGTGTCTAAAATGATTTCCGCCTGAATTATTCCCTTATATAATGGTTAAAATAATTTCAATTAGATGCATCTGAATCTAACAGGTCCTACAGATCTAAAAAGCCCAGGGTGTCCTGAAAAAAACAAGGTATAACAAGTGATGTATAATATTGAAATAATGGACAAAATCTGCAATTAAGTGGGAAAAAATACAGGCGAGAATCCCAAAATATAGCCCTCGAATGCCTGAGTGTTAAACCGACTGCTCCTAAAGGCTCCGGTCGCGGTGCTGCTCCTGGTTTATTTCCCGTATCCTTCCACGTGTGTGAACTCTCTCTGATCCGTCGTCTTCAGGGGAATCCGCCAAAGGACCGCGCTCCTTCTTCTTCGGGTCTTGAACAGCGCTGCGTTCGACTCGCGCTGCTCCAGCCGAAAGGAAAAAGCAGAAGATAAATAAAACATGGCTCTCACGGCTCGAGGGAGGAAGGAGCAGTGTGGAGTTCGCAGCGTCTCTGGAGTTTGGGGACGAGTGGACACTGGGGGGACTCTCTATAATATAACGGGACCTCGAGCAGCAGCTGATCAGCAGATCTCAGAGGCCTCAGGAGCCATGGAGACATTTACAAAATAAACCTAATCCTAAAATGTACAGACAGGACGAAGTCACAGATGATCTTTGACCTGGCTTAGAGTTCTACAGTGGAAAAAGCCTGATTTGACATGATGTATATGTTTGTCACATTTAACCTGTTCTCTGCCAGTTCAGGGTTAGCTTTAGGGTTTATTAATATACAAATCTCAAAGCGTATTGACAGGAGAGCTCGCCTCATTTGAAAGCCAAGACCTTCTAGTTTCTAATGATCTCTGTGAGCGAAACATGACGTACATCACAGTTTCTGTTCCTGACCCCGGATCGAGGGGGCGGCAGGTAACGGGTTGAATTGATTGTCCACAAACACTCAGAGGTTCCTCGTGTGGCTGAGGTGGTTTGGACTCTGCGTTTTGTTTGATCAGTGAAAGGACCCGCGGGCACAGCAGCGAGTCAGACGAGCAAACAGGCACTCCATTCCATTTATTTAAATCTGGAAAACAAATATATCGGCATTAGCCCCGACTGAAGCCCTGCCCCCATGTGCTGCTAGGCGCATTGAGTTGCCTTGTGTATGAAATGCGCGGTATAAAGTTGCCTTGCCTTGCTACAAGAAACAAAAAAGACTTCCATGAACATAAATTATAAATATTAACTAAATAATACTTAGACAATACAGTAACTTAAAATACCTTTCAATTTTGCAATAAAACCAGATAAAAAGATGCTCACCTCTTTCCCAACAGGTGCAGCCAAACAGGATGTGACACTAAACAGGGGCTAAACTAACTGAAACAATTCCAGGTAACAATGAACATAAAGACAATCAATAATCTGTACCAAAATAAAATCAATTACCAACAAAAAGGCACTCAATGTGCGGCACCACACAGAGCCAGACGAGGGCGCTACCATCCAATTCGCCAGCATGTAACCGGCTATATTAACTCTGCTACACTTCAACAGAAGAAGAAGGACATCATGTCACAGCTGTCAAGGACATCTCTGTTTAACCCCCGGCTCACATTAAATCCGGTTAAGGTCCGGTGCGGCGTCCGCAGACTTAGAAAATCATTAAAACCAATGTTGCACACTCACACTGCTCCGCCAAGTCCGGGCCCGGCGGCCTTCCGGCGGCAACGGAAAGAATCCGCAAGAAGTCTATTGTTGCCGGAGACCGGAGCCCCAACGGATCAAGCTGACGGAAAAACACGAGCCAAACAGGAAGTCAGGTCTCGTGAGAAAAGAAGATCCGGTGTATTTCAAAATAAAATCTGTCCGCTCACTCCTTATTTGGTCTCATTTACCGCATGTACACGCGTGTAACGTCGGAAATGTAAACATTTGTCCATTACCAGTGACACAGGGGCACTAGTGTGTTTAAAGCTTCCACTTCACTGGGGAGAGTCGTTGTTCTGGCAAATGTGGCTTTTGTTTACAAAAACTACCTATACAGTATATGGGGCTACTTATCACGTGAACTCACACCAAGAGCGAAACTCACGTGCACTTCTGTTCTCGCGAGGGCCGTTTCTGTGCCTGGAGCAGCATCTGGCGCCGGAGCCACAGTGTCAGCCGGACTCACTGTGAGTGGTAGTTTGGGGCAAACCCGGACCGGATCAGGACCGAACCCGGACCGTAGTTAATGTGAGCCGGGGGTAATCCTGGTTCACACGGGAAGATTTTAAAATAATAATAATAATGCCTTACACTTGTGTCGCGCTTTACAAGCCAAGTTACTAAGTTTCTCAAAGCGCTGCACTGTCGCCATTATTCATTCACTCCAGACTCGATGGTGGTAAGCCACAGCTGCCCTGGGGCAACCAGTCTGTGCCATCGGCCCCTCCGACCACTCACTCACTCACTACATTCACCTCAGGCTGGTGTTTCCAAACGGTCTCCCATCCCAGTACCGACCAGGCCCTTCCTGCTGAGCTTCCACGTCTGACGGGGTCGGGCAGAGCAAAGGCGGGACGGCCTATTAAAAATTGTCCTCACACACGGCGAGAAAAACAGTGTTTGGTGTGCGGCAACACGTCACTCACGAACATTCCCAGGTCAGACGGAAAATCCAAACAAACATATCGGAGGAAGGAGACGCAGTGGCCGGAGTTTGTTTTTAAGGGCAGTCTTTACACACGGCAGGAATATCTGCTCAGATTATCGTACGATCATCGGTCCTCAAGGGAGAATCAGGGCTGAAATGGACCTCATTATCCTTTAACAGTTGGCCTCCATATGTAACTTTATTTCCTGAAGTCGATCAAACAAAGGCTTCACTCACCCTTTAGTGGTGCCACATTTGACCTTTATTTAACCAGGAACCTCCCACTGAGAGGATTATTATTATTCACAGATTTATCAAACATTACTTAGACCTGTGTTTCACTGGTATTCATTTCATTCTTACAGACATCATTTCAAATTATAAAAGGTAAAACACCAAAGCTGAGGCGTTTTTAAGTCTGTCTTTACATTTCCAGGAGAGCTCCGCTTTAATGTAAGTGCTAAAGTCTCTTCTGCTGCTTTAAGCCGCTCTTCTCCAGGTCCAGAGCTCATTGTTATGTGTTATTTGTGGAAGCTTCATTTAAATCCCTTTCTTTAAGTCTCTGCTCCTCACGCCTCTGCTCTCCGTCTGTTTTGCAGGCGGTGAACGGCAGCAGGTCTTCAGGGAGCAGCGTCCGCATGAATAAAACATCGGCCTGAAGCAGACGAAGAGCGTCGTGACACCGAGCAGAAGTTTCCGCCTGCTCCTCTCACGGTGGATTTGTGGATTACACGATTCGGACGCTTTTCCTCGGATTACACTTTCCCCACGACCGGACCGTCCCGTTTTCTGCTTCTACAAAACACAAACCCAGTTATCGCTGTTTCTCTTTCACTCTGACGGATTTATCGTTTTGTGACCAGTTTTCCATCGACAGTTGGACACGTCGCAAACGGCCGACTCCCAGCTGCATTTGCTAAAGTGTCTGGGGTGATCAGACGTCCCAGTTTATCCGGGACAGGCCCAGTTTGGAAGCCTCTGTCCCATCGGATTCCTCCAAAACCATTGATTTGTCCCAGTTTTTGGCCAGTGCCAGGAGTGAATGTGAATGACCCAATAAGAAAAGCTTTAAACTCTTATGACAATTCTATCATTCAAACTGGCTCCAGCTCCACAAATTCCCGTTGTGTCCCGGGTTTTTAAATGTGTTAAATCTGGACTGATCACACCTGGAAGCCGCTAAACCGAAAAGTGTTTGAAGGAAACTCTTTATTTTCAGATCGCATTGACCCTAAATCTCTCATAGAATCCCCCGTCCTTCAGATTCCGTAGTCCATAAAGTTTTGCAGCATCACATTCTTTGGAAGACTTTATATTTTTGATATTTAAGATCTTTTGTAGAATCCCCGGCTCTTCAGGTGTCTTATCTCTCTGATTTAATGTCGTGACGTCGGTTGCGACTCTCGATCGCCCGCCGGACCCTCCGTGTGATGCGGCCGCTGTGCCCGACGCCATGCCCGTGCCTGAGATGGAGCTGAGCCCGGTCAAGTCTCTGTACTGGGTGCCCTTCCCGCCCATGGCGCACAGACGAGTGTACTGCACCGCGGTCCAGCACCAGGGGGCGCTGCTGGTGCTGGGCGGCTGCGGAGAGAGCGGCCTCCCCTGGACGCGGTGGAGGCGCTGGACGTGGAGACGCAGACGTGGAGCGTTCTGCCGCCGATGCCCACGGCGAGGGCGGGCGCCTCGGCCGTGGTCACGCAGGGCGGGCAGGTCATGGTGCTGGGCGGCATGGACCGGGAGCAGCGCCCCCTGGCGGCCGTACACGTGTACCACCCCGACGAGGGCAAGTGGGAGAGCCGCGCCGCCCTGGGGCAGCCCGCCATGGGAGTGACGGCCGTGGAGAGAGGTGAGAGCGTTTACTGCTGTGTGTCTGAGGCGTTTCTTTGCTGTTTCTTCTGTGTTGCTTGTGGCGCTTTTGACAGTTGGTGGAGCTTTTATTTTATTTTGTTGAACAGTTAAAGGCTGTTGTGAGAAATAGCTTTTTTCAGCTGAGGCTCTTTTAGGCAAACACCTCCTTTCCTTTGAGAGAGTGGTGCTCATGTTCCTCACAGCGCCTGAACTACTGTAACTCCCTTTATTTTGGACTAGACCAGGCCGCCCTAAGACGCCTGCAGGGAGTTGACAGGAACAAAACGCTTCCAACACATAACTCCAGTCCTGGCATCACTGCACTGGCTTCCAGTCCCAAACCCAGGTCGTGTTCACGTTATAGAATTCTGTTTCAGTCGGAGCAGGTACCAATACAACTCTATGGGAGAGAAACAGATTTTGAAAGACATTTCCAAAAAGAAAATGTCCAAATGTTTTCTCTGATCATCATTTGACAGTGACTGGATTCACAAACTTTACATATGAATTTTATGGCTGAAAGTCCAACATCAATCACATGTTTTTGAATGTTGTCTCCACTTTTGGACGCCTTTGTGAGGAAATAAATAGACCAGGGTTCATATGAGCTGGAAGATATGTCTTTGAACTTTGTGACAGTTTTTGTTTCATGTGAATTAGCCTGGGAGTTACAGAGGTATTAGCAATGATTTAAGACTAGAAATCTGCATTTTGAGCGTTACTATGGTTACAGCCATGGAATGTTCAGTTGCTCTGCCTCAGTTTTAAACTATGGGCTGTTTATAATGTTATGACCTCGCACGAACACAACCTATTCAGTATAAAATACTGCTGATGGTTCTTAAATGCCTTCATGGGCCGGCTCTCTTTATTTGATTGAACTATTGTCTGTTCATGTTCCTGTAAGAAGGACAAGGTCCTCTTCTCAGCTGCTCCGTGACACAGGTTTGTAAAGTAGAGGAGACCGAGCTCCGGCTTTGGAACAGTTTGTAATAATAGTACACACACATGTTTCAAGGCAGTACGGGCTCGTGTTGAAGCCGTTTTTAAATCTTTCTGCTGGATTTGGTTGTAGTTGTTGCTGGTGTTTTTTATTTGACCTTTATTTAACTGAGAGAGTCCCACTGAGATTAAGGGGGTCATTTATCAAGAGAGGAGCCGAACTGCGAGTTTATATAATCAACGCTTTCTCATTTTTCAAAGCTACTTTATGATCAAATATGCCCCTGGGCTCACGATGCAAAACTAAATGGTCATGCTCTAAAGTAAAGTCAGTGTTGGCCATGAGCTCGTTCAGAGGCCGTTTCCTTTAGACGGAGCTAAACCACGCAGAGCAGCGTGTGGTTTGAGGCTCATGTCTGGGCTGTTCCTGGACGACTTTCTGCTCACACTTTTATGGAAACGGAAGCTTTTGAGGCGGATTCTGACCAGGATCTTACATTAGTCTGGTCGTTTGCAGAAGAAGCCTTTACAAAGAATCAAAGCAGGTTCATGGGTTTGTGGAGGAGCTTTGCAGGTCGTGGCGCAGTGCATCGTTACACTCTTTATATTGTGAGCTTTTATGTGTCTTTGTTTGGGGGGTTTTGCCACTTGAGTAAAGTATCTACGTTCTGGAGTGGTCAGGTCAAAGCCTGGACTTGTGGTGTGACCTTAAAAGGGCAGTCCATTCACTGTTAAGTTAAACTAATTCTGCAGGGAAGAGTGGGCTACAATCCCTCCTCAGTGATGTGACAGTTCAATCTTCAGTTATTGCTATAGGGCTGTGTATTGTTACAGGATTTTTGTCGTCTAGATCCAGAAAACTGAACAATAATGTGTGGAAGATCGAGTTCATCTCCAATGTCAAGAAATTGGGAATAATTTGGGCAGTGGTGGCTGGTGATGTTAAACTCTAGGTGGGGCTGTTGCACAAAGTGTTTTTAATTTTTTGTTCAGATCTACTAAACGCATTTGCCACCACTCAGACTAAAAGGAAGCATGTGAGCACTTATCACGGAACAAGCATTACAGACAAGGCTTATTCCCAGAACATCAGACACAACAAGGCAAATGTTTACTATATAGACGGCCGTCAAACAGCTCCAAAACATCATTTAAACAGCAGGTGACCTGACAGTGCATTTACCCTCAGCACAATGACATGAGAGCATAAAGGAGTCGTTTATGTCCTGCTAAAGTAACAGCTGGATCCGGACAGATGTGAATCGTGGTGTAAACATGGACTCACCTGTAGCTTTGAGGAGCATCACGTCCTCACGTCTGTTTAGCCTCATGAAAACTCCATAAACACACGGCAGCTTCACCACTTCATGTGTCGCCAGCGAAAAGTCCCGTTGCGAAGGAGTCGTCCAAGAAAGGACGACTATCCGAGTAATCCACCGGTGTTATTAGCTAGTTTCCCAGCTAGTGGTTACAGAGACCACTACGAGTGAAAGTAACCAATAAGAAGTCTTCAGCGTGGTGTGCTGCTCTGTGATTGGGTCTGGGGCTCAGTCTCAGTGTATGTGTGTGTATGTGCTGGAGGCGGGACCTGTGGCACCGCCATCTATCATCACTGTCATATTCATGTGCGTTCTCAGGACTAATGTGGTAAACATCGTGATCAGATAAGTATAAAACTACAATGATTATACACAGTAATGACATTAGGCAATTAGTTACGAGGAGTCCATTGGTACCTTCCGTCCCTGGTTTTGGGGGAAATTGTGGCAAAAATAAGGAAATTTGTGACCCACCGTGGGAACCAGGGACACAAGTCGGCAGCTCGACTTTCGAGAAAAAAACGCACAAGGTTTTCTTTTTTTTGCAGAATCGTTCCGTTGAAGTCACGAAGAAGCCTCTCCATGTTTAAGCTACCATATTGAACTTTTAGGTTCAAACCGGCTTGATTTGGGAGATTTCAGAGCGTGCAGTAGGGGCGTGACTTTGTCTGTGTGTATTTACATACTGAGTAAACACCGCGGGGGAGGAGAGGCACAGCTGCTTTGGTTTGTGTTGTTCACACATGCTTTAGCAAACAAATGCCACGTAAAAAAGGCTGTTTTATACATAAGCCTATTGTCCATCAGTTTTCAGGTTGAAAAAGTCTTGTTTTGTCAGAGAAATAGCGCATGCCGTGGGGGCGTGTGCGGCTTCATGACTGAAAGCTTCCCCTATGTGCCTCTCAGAGGCCAGCGCTACTTAGGCTGGAAAATGGATTGACCACGAGTTTGCTGAGCAAAAGGCACGCAAAGGTTTGAGTGGGTGAGTGAATCGCTGGTGGCTGCTGTGTTAATGGTTGTTTGATGAGGCTATTGTGCTGTTGTAAGCTAACATGTAAGCTAACATGTAAGTTAACGTGGTGCGTTAACATGGGAAACAGACATGTAGTTCACGAGGAATTAACCTGCTATTTACACAAAATCAAGATCTCTACAAACTTAAACTACTCCATAAATGTAGTCAGCACATCCCTAGCTTTCAGCCACTTCTTATTTGAGAGAGATCCGTTTCATATTTTCGGTTTTATGGCCAGATACAGTTACGCTGGGTTTGTACAGTGAAATGTAAAGGCAGGCAGCATTGTTACGGATAATATTAATTTATTTATTTATATATTACCTGTATGCAAACCTTTTTTTTCTTTCTTTAATTGCACATATTTCTTGCTTTTTGCCTTTTCTCCCCTGTGCTTTACAGCTTTAAGGGGAGGCGGGTTTGGCTTATCTAAATGAGACGTAAATGAGATGTAAATATTGTCCCTCGAGCAGCAGAGAGAGGTGAGAACAGCCCACATCTCGGGAGAGCTTTTTCAGCCCTTTGGCCTTTTGGGAATTGTTAACTTCAAATCACCGCTACGTCTCCAAATATTATCAGATCTCCATGTGTTACACATCACTGGAAAGCTTGGAGACTACACTACAAAAAAATGGGGAAATGTTCTTAACCTCTTACCCTCTGCCTTAACTGAGCACATTCTCCAGTTCAGCCTTACCCAAATCTAAAAGCTTCTCGACTGGAGAGCCACAAAGTAACGCCTCATTTGAAAGCTAAGACCCACAAAACTTTTTTTTTTTAAATCAAATTTTTAAGCATTTTTCATTGCTCTTTAGTCATGTGTTTTTTGCCGCTTTTTATTGTCTTACTGTTGCTTTTCCGGCACGTTTTTGTCGCTCTTTTCTTGCGTTTTCATCCTCGTTTTTGTCTCATGTTCATTGCTATTTTGACACTTTTTTTGCAAGGAGTTTTTAACTTTGTGTAGAACCAAACTGTGGACAATGTGCTGGGTTAAAGTGGAGTTCGGAGGATAAACGGATGTCCCTGTGGCCGGTTATCAGACAGAGTTATCGTATCATTGAGCGGAGACAGCAGCTCGTTCTAATCCCGTGTGATTGTGTCTTTTATCGTCTGAAACCTTTACGGCGGCCTCGCAGTTTGATGATCCGAGGCTGAATCCTCCGTAACTCACGTCGGGACAAACCCCTCGGAGCGAGACAGATGTTTCGGGACGTTAAGCCTGTCACACAAACAACTCCATCTTCTCAGTGTCGCAGAGTCTGTCCTTCAGACTCTCCCTCCACACAGACTGATTTAAAGTAACTGAACTTCACAGGTTTTTTTTAAAGGCTAAAGGTCTAACGCAGTATTGGCTTTAAGTCCAACACGTTCGAGATTAGAATGACCTCAGGGCCTCGTGATGTTGATGGAAACTCCCACAGGATCAGCAATGCCAGTAATTCACTCAGTTTCACTTTTTCTGGAAATAATGGACAGATAATAACAATGATCATGACACCAGTTTCTTATTCTTTCTTGTTTTCATTCCACAACATCTGCACTTTAGTCGCTCCATAAGACTCCACACTTTACAGGCGAACAGCGAGACCACATTTGGAACGTTTTTGCAGATCTGATTCCTGAGGGATTTATTGAGCTTTGAACCCCCAAAAACAAGGAGGAATTCTTCACTAATAACGAGTTTATTCAAAAACTAAACCAGATCGGGAAGTCTGGACATCTCTGCTCAGACGCTGCCTCTGCGACCCAGCCCCGGATAAAGTGGAAGAAAATGGATGGACGGATGGAGGGTTGTATCGTCTGCAGAGAACCACAAAAAAACACAATTTGGTATTGGATAGGTTTGGGGTTTAGGTACTCACCAGTACCAGAAAAATCTATCGGCAAAATGTTTACACTTTGAAAAACGTGTTTGTGAATCAGATCTAATAAAAAGTAGAGCTGTCGATAAATCGACTTAATGTGATTAATTTATGCTTTTAAAACAGACGATGTGGAAAATGGCTTAATCTGCGGCTCCATGCCCCCCTGACGAGCGCCGTGCTGACACTTTAGCAGCGTTTCAGATGCTCTGCAGCGACTGTTTTTAGAAATGACACCAGTGGAAGCCGGTGACTTTCTGACTATCTCTGCTGCTTTACAAATGCCGCGTGTTGTGTTTCCGTAGTGCGCGGTGGAGTTTTCTTCCACTAAAACAACGTTTCCCTGGTTCATGGTGGAACCGCAGCGCCATTTAACTCCGCCCCTTTCCTCTTAAGTCTCCATGGAAACGGCTGTCAATCACAGCAGAGCTCGAGGAATGAGGATGATAAAACTAAAACACATTTGAAAACTCCAAGGATCATTAAGAAGTTTTACTTTTGAGAGCAGACAAGGAATATTTAAAACCGAAATAACCATTTTGAATGGGCCTAATCGTAGGCTATATTATGAATCTAAATATTAATGAGCAGAACTCTTCAGTTTTCTTTATTATGAAAGATCAGGATCAAGTTTATTTCCAATAAAATTGATTAAAATCGTTATCGTCCAAACTGAGTAAAAAAATAGAGATTTTTATTGTTGGCCAAATCGCCCAGCCCTAATAAAAGAGCCAGTAACAGTTTGAGTCTGACTAATACTTTTTAGTGCGTTTAGCTTTGACTGTAGAGCAGAACCCTTTCACTCGCGTGACCTGCTCCGTTGTTGGGCTGATTCTTGAGTTCGTTCAGGGGAAAAAAGATCCGGCTCTTTTGACAATCGCGATCCTGATTGAACCTCCAGGAGCCGCTCGCTCAGGAACGTCACAGCATGTCATCTAGAGTTCAGAGAGTTTGGCCATTTCTCTGAATAAAACGCTCCATTTTATGTCCAAACATCAAATGACAGAAAACATGAAATAAACTGATGTCTCTACATTTTATTCCCTGTTCTCCTTCAGCGTCTCGCCTTCAGACTGAACAAACCTAAGTCCTTTTTCCCTCTGTGGTGACTTTGCCGGTGTAATGGCTCCTTTGTTTAACGCTCGGTGCGGTGATTAAAGCGGCAGCAGGAGCTCATCGCGGTGAGAAGCTCCAGACGTGAGCCGTGTTTATCTGATGACTCTGACCTCGGATAAACTCCCCCATCTGAAGCGTCTGGATCTCATCCTCTGTTCACTCCAGATCCAGAGTTATCTTTGTTTATGACGAGAATCCTTTCTGAGGCGGGTTTTCAGTGACATTTGAAGCAACGAAAATCCATCTCTACGTTTGGCTCCAATCATTGGCTTTGTTTTCTGTGAGTGGGCGGGTTTTTACTCACAGGAAGATGCTGGAAAACACGAGACTTTGCAGAACAGAGAGGGAAACATGTATAGATGTATGTGGAACGTCTGCTGAACATTACTGACTAAATATGAGGAAAACATGTATTGCAAATATTCTGTTTTTTTATGTCTTCATTTAAAAATAAGGCGTTTTATACACACAAAAAATGTTTTCAGCGACAAAATCTAAATAACGTGACATATAATAATAATAATAATAATGCATTAGTCTTATATCGCGCTTTTCCAGACGCTCAAAGTCGCTTTACAATTTGGTGCATTATTCATTCACTCCATACTCGGTGATGATAAGCGAGGCAACCAGTCTGCGCACATCAGCCACCACCACCAACCACTCACTCACACACTACATTCGCTAGGCTTCCTGGTGTTACTGAACGGTCTCCCATCCAAGTACTAACCAGGCCCTACCCTGCTTAGCTTCCAAGGTCTGACGGGATTGGGCATCGCAAAGGCGGTATGGCCACATATTAGTTCCAAAGATTTGCTCAGAGGGATTCAGAGCCAAGATCCTGTGGGACTTCCAGATACAGACGGACAGAATGGTAATGAACCAACCGGACATTGTAGTGTTGGACAAAGAGCAGAGGAAAGCCGTGGTGGTTGACATAGCAATACCAAGCGACTTCAACATCAGGAAAAAGGAACACGAGAAACTAGAGAAATACCAGGGGCTCAGAGAAGAGCTAGAGAAGGCCTGGAGAGTGAAAGCATCAGTGGTGCCCGTGGTCGTTGGGGCACTCGGGGCAGTGACCCCCAAACTGGAGGAGTGGCTCCAGCAGATCCCAGGAAATACATCAGACATCTCAGTCCAGAAAAGTGCAGTTCTAGGAACAGCAGAGATACTGCGCAGAACCCTCAAGCTCCCAGGCCTCTGGTAGAGGACCCGAGCCTGGAGGAAAAAGAGAGAGACCGCCCGCGGAGGGTGAGGAAGAGTTTAGTTTTTTAATATAATCTGCTGAAAAGGAGTGGGCTGCAGCAAGAAGCTTGTGATTATATGTACAAATATAGCAATGTCTAGATGGTATACATAGAGAGTCAGATTGATAATACAGTGCCAATAAAAGTAAGTAAGTGCTTTATTTGTCATTGCACAAGCGTACGATGAAATAGTGTTCAGGTGTTAGTCCTGAGCTGCTGTGACTGAGCCGCTCTGCCACTGTGGGTCAACCTGAGCAGCATGTTTTTGGAGGTCGGTGAAACCGTAGCACCCGGAGGAAACCTGGCTGCCTTTACTCTCCTCTGAAACGGTGCAGCGCCTCCTGGGTTTGTCTCCGTTTCAGAGCGTGGTGTCCTGCACTGGTCGGCTCCTCCTTCCTCTTCCTCCTGAGCAGCTCCCTCCGCTCCACAACAGTCTTTCTCCATCTTCTGAAGAGCTTAGCAGTTCATCTGTTTTATTCTCCAGTGAACGAACATTAGCCGGAACAATAGAAAGCATGTGTGGCTCAGCTGTGAGTCTCGCCCGGATACCTCCTCGTTTGTCCCTTCCTTGTTTCCTGTAGCTCCTCTTGTGACGCCTCCTCTGTGCTGCAGGGGGGGCTCCTGGTGCCTCTTCAGTGTCTCAGAAGAAGAAATGTCTTTAGCTCATGAGCTGCTTCTTCAGGACCATTACAGACTCACAACGTAAAGAAAACCACCGAACTCCACAAAAACACGGCACAGACAAAAGCGTCCAGTAAAACAATGTGGAACCGAAACCACAAATGCAGTTCAGAGAAAAAAGGCAAAAATGCAGCTGTACCGAGAGAGAGGGAGGATCAAGAACACTCAAACACAGCATAAACCAAAACATTTTTAGTTTTGAAGTGTTATTGAGTTATTAATTAGTTTCTATTTGGGGAGTGGTTTAAGAGTCTGTGAGAATTCAGCTGCAGGCCAGACAAGCATCTGGCCAGCCCTGGGAATAGTTATTAGTGAAAATATCTGTATCTGTCCTTGTTTTTTGGGTTCAAAGTCAGGAATCAGATCTGTAAAAATCCTTGTGTGTAAAAATCTTGTGAATGTCGTTGAGTCGGAGCCTGTAAAGTGTGGCGTCATATGTCACAAAATAAATGACAGTGTCTCTTTTCTGCAGCGTCTCGTTGGAGCTCAGAGACACTGATTCCTTCCTCGCGCTGTAAAAGCTTTGTCCGTGTGGTAAAAGCCTGTGTGTGTTCGCTCCTCATTGTTCGTCTGTTCGTCTGAGTAATCCCTCGCTCTGAAACAGCTCCAAACGCACTCGCTGCCAACGGACGGATCCTGAACAGAACTCCGTCTGAGCTCCGGGGGAAACTCCAGGGGTTAAATGGGACTTAGTGCTGTTTCACTTTATTTGTGACGCAGGTTTAAGGAGGAGACGGGGAAACTTATTATCATTAGGCCCGAGCGCCATCAGGGCAGTGAAGGGCCTTATAATCCAACAGCCTCAAACACACACTCCTCACGTCGTGCACATGTATGGGAAAAATGAAATTCTACAGAGCCCAAAAAGTCAATGGGCGACTGAGAGCCCTGGACCCCTGAGGAAAGCACGAGCATTTACTGTATGACCCTCATGAAACAATGTCTCTGAGACCTGTCGGATCCAAGAAGAGCTCAAAGAGACGACACGGCCCAGGTCTCCACTTTAGAGAAGGAGAGGACGGTGAGAGGGCGGGGAGAGGGCGGGGAGAGGGCGGGGAGATGGCGGGGAGAGGGCGGGAGAGGGCGGGAGATGGCGGGGAGAGGGCGGGGAGAGGGCGGGGAGATGACGGGGAGAGGGCGGGGAGAGGGCGGAGAGAGGGGGGAGAGAGGGGGGAGAGAGGGCGGAGAGAGGGGGGAGAGAGAGGGGAGAGAGGGCGGGGAGAGGGTGGAGAGAGGGGGGAGAGAGAGGGCGGGAGAGGGCGGGGAGAGGGGGGAGAGAGGGCGGGGAGAGGGCGGGGAGAGGGGGGAGAGAGGGCGGAGAGAGGGGGGAGAGAGAGGGGAGAGAGGGGGGAGAGAGAGGGGAGAGAGGGCGGAGAGAGGGCGGAGAGAGGGCGGGGAGAGAGGGGAGAGAGGGTGGGGAGAGGGTGGGGAGAGGGTGGGGAGAGGGCGGGGAGAGGGCGGTGAGAGGGCGGTGAGAGGGTGGGGAGAGGGCGGGGAGAGGGTGGTGAGAGGGCGGGCGTTGCGTCTGAGTCCATTTGAGTTACTCTGTTACAACTCCTATTATTATTATGTTGAAATGCAAAAGTCTAAAGTGTCTGTCCGTGAGCTTCCTGATTGGCTCTGTGCTGCGTCAGTAACGACTCTGTGTTTGTGCCGGGACACGAACTCGATACTCGCCCCAAAGTCACTGAGCGTAAAAACAACAAAGTCCATTTTTACTGTTTTTATCGATCGCTGGACGTTACGCTTCAGGAGGCGGATCCTGTAGAGAAAAACTCCTGCGGCGCCGTCAGACTCAAACTAAAGCTTCTGGGGAAAAAGAACCCCCCCCTCGCCTCCAGTGTCTGCGTGCACTGCTGTATGAATGAGAGTGAATGACTGGTTCCTGTGTGAGTATAATCTGCAGTAATGTGGGATCAGGCCTGTTCTCCCCCCTCGGTGGCTCAGCCGGTGCAGCGCGTCGCCTCATAACCAGGGTCTTTGTTTCCTCTGCCGCTTCTGCCCAGGTTTATTAACGGTTCGGCTCAGGCCCGGCCGTCAGAAATAGCATGTTGTGCGTGTGTTGCCGTAGTAACGCTGTGCCGTCACGTCGGATCAGGTGAGAGTGTCGTTGCCTGGAAACAGTCGTGTCGGAGCCGTGTTTGTTTTCGCCGGATCACAGGAAACGGGAGAATAATGAAGATAGACACAAAACACCCTCACCTCCCTGTCCTCCCCCCATCTCCCCCCGTCTTCCCCGTCTCCCCCGTCTTCCCCGTCTTCCCCGTCTCCCCCCGTCTCTCCTCGTTAGCAGAACAAACACGGCTCGTCTCTGTGGAGCTCCATCCGGCTGTAACAAAATGTCATTCCTCAGTTTGATAGAATAAAAAACGAGAAACAGCTTCTGTCTGTGGGACCAAACTCTTCCGAATGTAGAGTGGAGTCTGTAAAGTGCAGATGTTTTAACCTCTTACCCCCCACTTTAACCGAGCACATTTTCTCGACTGGAGAGCAACAGCGCAACGCCTCATTTGAAAGCTAAGGCTATACGTTCAGACTGCAGTCTAAATGCTCAAATCTGATTGTTTTTAATGGCGTTCATATTACTTTAAATGCTGTCTGCTCACATTGACTTTAACACGTGTGTGGGATAAGCTGCTGTTCAGACTGAAGGCAGGTTTAGGACATGTCCAAGAGGCCTGGCTCACATTTGAAAAGATCGAGTCTGAGTCGTTCAGACTGTCGTGAAAAGATCAGATACAAAACAAAACATCCTCTGTCTGAACGGAGCCTAAGACCTGCAAAACTGATCCTGCATTTTATCTCATTTTGAAAACGCTTTTGTTGCTTTTTCATCAGATTTTTTGTGTCACTTTTTTGTCGCTCTTTTATTGCTTCTTTGTCGCTTTATTTGTTGCGTTTCTGTCACGTTTGTGTTGCCGTTTCATCCTGGTTTTCGTTGCTATATCGACGCTTTTTCCCAGAAGCTTTAGTTTGAGTCTGACGGCGCCGCAGGAGTTTTGCTCTACAGAATCCTCCTCCTGAAGCGTAACGTCCAGCGATCGATAAAAACAGTAAAAATGGACTTTGTTGTTTTTACGCTCAGTGACTTTGGGGCGAGTATCGAGTTCGTGTCCCGGCACAAACACAGAGTCGTTACTGACGCAGCACAGAGCCAATCAGGAAGCTCACGGACAGACACTAAACATCATCATAATAATCCGAGTCGTAAATCTACTCCAGTCGTTGAGGATCGAACTTCAGGATTTGAAAGATTCATTTTTGACCAGAAGATAATGAGATAATGAACAGCTGTCAGATCGGGACTTTTCAATATCTCATGTTAGATTTAAGACGAGGAAAGGTTTAAATAAAGAGACATCAGTTTGGAACTTCATCTGTAGATTCAATATAAACGTACAATATAAATATGAGGAAACATATATCACGAGTGTTCTGTCATTTATGTGATAAAAAGGCAAATGTGTCAGCGAGGTAGCTCACCAGACCCTCGTTCTCCTTTCGTACAGAGGGTCTGGATCTTCACAATAGGCTGTGCTCGTCATTTAGAATGTGATGATGTCATAATGTCAGGTGGACCAGGGGCCAGTTGCTGGGTTGCAGGTGACATCACAGCATTCTAAAGGTCAATACTATTATATGGAGGAAAACTTATTTTGTTTTTGAGTGGGTTCTAGAATGTGATGATGTCACAGGACCCAGCGGGGGAGGAGCCAGTTTTTCCTATTAACTGCATTACACTTTCACAAGTCACAGCTCAAAAGAAAATGTATGAATTACAAAAATGATCATTAATATCAGTCACTGGGTCCAAGGTCTCTCTGTACAAGACCAAACATTTCCTCAAAAACAAAATCACTTTTCCTCCATATAATAGTATTGGCCTTTAGAACGCTGTGATGTCACCTGCAACCCAGCAATAGGTTGCGTTCACGTTTTAGGATTCTATTTTAGTTGGAGGGCAGGTGCCAATACAACTCTTCAGTTTTTGAAAGAAATTTCCAAAATGAAAATGTCCAAATGTTTTCCCTGATCACTTAATAGTGATTTGATTCACAAACCCGCCATATATTTTGTTTATGGCTGAAAGTCCTTTCTACCAGCCAAAATCACAAATATGTTTTTGAATATCGTCTCCACTTGTGGACGCCTTTATGAGGAAATAACTGAGCTGAAAGAGAAGACGTCGAACTTTGTGACAGTTTTTCTTTCATGTGATTTGGCTCAAGAATTACAGAGAAATTAGCAATTAAATAAGAGTAGTAATCTGCATTTTGAGCGTTACCATGGTTACCGCAATGGAATTTTTCAGTTGACCTCCTCAATTCTAAACTATGGGCTCTTTAGAATGTCGTGATGTCACGTGAACGCCACCTATACAGCTCTATGGGAGAAATACAGTTTTTGTACGAAATAACAAATGATTTTCCTCGTCAGTATTTAATCGTGATTGGACTCACAAACCTTTTAGATTTGGGTAAAGCCAAACTGGAGAAAATGCGCTCGGTTAAGGCGGAGGGTGAGAGGTTAAAAAGGACAGAAACACGGATTTATTTCTATTTGATATAAACAGAGTGAATGATTTAAAGTCTGAGCCTCCGATAAAACGGGAATAACATTAGACAAAACAGATCTGACATGAGGTCGGTCACATGATCACAGAGTCAGGAAATAAACTGGGTTAAAGTTGGTTTTACGCCTCCGTATTTGCAGAACATTTGAAACATGTCCATGTCAGAAAAGGACAGTTATTGCCTCGTGTTTGTCCCTGTTTACCAAACACAGATAAAGGTCGTGTATCTCTTGGTCGTCTCGTTCCAAATGTCCTCCTCTAATGAGCGCCTCCTGCAGACGCCGGGACAAAAGCTGATTACTGCAGAACTTTGCACGAGTCTCTCCCTGGAGCCGGGCCTGGACCCTGGCTGTAATTAGCTGTCAGCTCGTTAGCGCCGGTCAGCAGGTCCCGGCTCCGACTGGACCAACGGCGAGTTCAAACACGAGGAGAGCGGCCCCAGAACAAAGACATCCTGCAGGAGGAGAAACCTTTCACCGGGAACACCGACAGCTCCTTTAGGTCTGATCTTTCACTGAGGATTATTTTCTCTTTTCAAAAGCTTCCAAACGGCCAAAGTAAGAGGAGAGTCTGCAGCAAAAGTTTATTCAAGTTTCAGGGTTTGGTCCAGTTTTCCCCAGAACTCCCCAGAATCAGCCCAACAACAGAGCAGCCGCACAAGTTAAAGGCTTTCGGATTCACAAACCTGTCCAAGTCCTTTCTACAGACCAACATCACGCTCAGGTTTTGGACGCCTTTATGAGGAAATAATTAGACCTTCATTCATGTGAGCTGGAAGAGAGAACTTTGAACTTCGTCACGAGTATTGGCCCAGAAATGACAGAGAAATTGGCCAAAAAACATCAATCAATCGATCCATGGTTTTGTAAATATAGCCCAATATCACACAAAATATCACACAGGAGTTTCCTCACAGCTGCACTAAACATTAAGGCAATAAGACAGTAAATAAGATAAAAAGATAAGATGTCAGCTGCAGGTGATGAGGAGCGGCGTGGGCGTCGTCTGTCCTTAGACTCTCCAGCACGGCGAGGAAAAACTCAAAAACCCCAAACCTCAGGGAGAACCACAGAAGGAGAGATCCACTCCCATGGACGGGCAGGCTTTAGAGACCCAGGGCCCATGGGAGTCCCTCAGCAGACGGGCCAGGATCACAGAGCGTCCAGTCCATGTTGGAGCATAGACATAAACATTCGCATTTTGGCCGTTACCATAGTTACCATGGGGATTCTCAACCGTGCACCTGGATTCCACAATAGTAACTATGGCAACTGATGAATGTTTTACTTTTTGGTGAATATCTCTGTTGTTACGGAAAAAATCCACATGAAACAAAGACTGTGTTAACCTCTTAGCCTTAACCGGGTGCATTTGCTCCAGTTCAGCTTTACCCAAATCTAAAAGCTTACAGACTATAGGCTAGAGCAGTGTTTCCCAACCAGTGCTGGGGGACCCCTGGGGGTACTTGAGCACTTAGCAGGGGAATTATTTAAGATGAAAAAAGAAGGTGAAACTGTGTCGAATTTCAATGTGAATTTCAAAGGAAAGTTAGTTTTAATTATGATTTTCAGTACAAGTTTTGTGTTTCGTCAACCTGACGTTACCCCGCCTTCCCCACCGGCACGCAGGCGGAACCAATTGACTAATCAATGAGCCACGCCCGGACTGATTTAAAAGGTGCGCGCTTCCCGTTGTTGCTGTGCACTTGGGAGCAGACAGGTCACCACGGCAGCAGAAGCAGGATGTTAAAAGCGCCAACAAAGACACAAACTCTCTAAAAACATTGCTGTGCAGGATCGGGTGTTGAAACTCTCTGGAGAGACAGCTGGCAAGCGCCCAATCCCGCTGTACTTGTGTTGTTTTGAACTTTAACTCCAACGCTACTAGTTGCTACCAAAAGGATGGTGCGTTCAAAGACTGAAACGCGGCTCGCCATTAAGATTATATCATGTTTTATATTGTGTTTAACTGTCACTTAATGTTTAAACTGCATCCAAATTCATTTTATTTGGGGACTTCAGCCAAAGTAAACGTGTAAATATTGAGTTAAAATCTGCATAAATACAACACTCTGGATATACTATAATTGTGCATTGTTTAGGATTTGACTTAAAATGTGAATGGTTAAAATCCTACTTGAGTTAAGATCTATATCTAAAAAATCAATGGTAAATTCATGGAACTTTTGAGATAAAATATGGGTAAATGTATAAAGTAGACCTTTGTTAATACCAGTTTGTATTGTAACTTACACTGGGCTTTGTCTTAAAGGTATTTCACCTGACCATAATCAGAATAAACAAGTAAACCGCTAACGGCCTGAGTGGAATCGTTTTTTTTTTAATCCAGTCAACAACCCGTCCTCTTCAAGTCTGGGAAAACGCACAGCTAGAGCTAAAAGACTTGACAGTTTGATTTTGAGAGTATTTTAGCTTCATGTTGAACACACGTCACTGTTAAACACTGTTGTTTAGTTGGTCACTTTGTAATAATATTGGCAAGATCCTCAAGACAGGGGAACTCAGAGTATAAATTAACGACTCAAGGGGCACGTGAGACATAAAAGGTTGGGAACCACTGGGCTAGAGTAACGCCTCATTTGAAAGCTAAGACCTGCAAAACTGATTACAACTTCTTTGTCCCACTTTTGTTGTGTTTTCATCGTTTTTATCTTTCTTGCTTTTGCCGCACGTTTTTGTCGCTCTTTTTGTGGCTTTTTCATCACTTTTTAGTTGTGTTATTGTTGCTTTTCCGCCACGTTTCCGTCGCTATTGTGATGCTTTTTTCAAGAAGTTTGCAGCTTCGGTTCAGGAGGGGGGGGGGTTATGAGGTTAACGTTCAGTGTCTCCTCTGTCGGTGTTTTCTCTTAAAGCTGGAGACGATATTCAGAATCATGAGCCTGATGTTGGTCAGAAGGACTTGTTTGTGAATCAGGTCTCTGATCAAAACTGATGCAACATTTGTCCATTTTGTTTGTGGAGGTTTCTCTCCCGTAGAGCTGAATCGGCTTCTGAGATCAGGAATCATCACATTCTAGAACATAAATGTGACCTGTTGACCTTTTGCAAAACCCCGCCCATAAATGGTCATGAGCCCATAGCAACCGTTGCCATCTGTCACCTCCTGACGCCGGACATAGTGAAGCTTTTTCCCCCTTAAGCTAAACCGGAGCGGGGCCAGAGCTTTAGAGCAGATGGTTTACTGAGTTCCATGAAGTGTTTCTGCACGTTTGCTCATGGAGGAAATCTCAGGCTCGAGGCAGAGCTACAGTTTCCTCCAACTCCAGACTCTTCACGCTACATTAGGTCGATATGAGGCTGTGTAGATGTAACAGAAGGTGTTTTATATCACTTTATTTTTTAAGTTTTTAACCATTTTACAGAATAACATTTATTTATGTTGCTCTTGTTTGAGATACTTAATTAAAATGTTTTATTAATCAGATCAAATTCCTCCTCAATTCATGGAACAAACACGACAAGATAAAAACCTTCCTCCCACGGGCGTTCAACGCAATCATAGATATAATTAGAGATCGATGATTTCCTGTTCAGACCCATTGTAAAGGTCCTGTGAAGTCGTTTGTGAACCTTACATGGCCGTCTCCTCCTACGCAGCCTGTTCCTTAAAAGGCTTCCACTGTTTTGGGCTGGTTTGAAGTCTGTTTCTTCTGTTTCTGGTCTTGAGCAGGTTTGAAAGTCTGTTTGAAGTCTGTTTCTCTCACAGCGGAGTCTGACGGCGCCGCGAGCCTGTGATTACGCGGCTGATTTGAGTGGCACCCATGGGTGACAGCCGAGGGGCGAGCGCTCGTTAATCACAGAGAGCGAGGGGCAAATTATCAGGATCGGCTCAGCAGGAAATGACATTTCACAGGCAGCGTTTAAATGAGTCGGAGCCAGAGAGAGAAAATAAACTTCTGTTTTTAGAGTCGAGACGCTGCGGCTGAAAACTTGGATCTTTGCAGCAGATTTGAGTCTAGTTTCCTTTATCTTAGTTTTAACTCTGTCAGAGTAAAAAACAGCCCAAACTCTCTCTTTATGACGTTGGTTCTCTGACGTTTGGAAAATGATGGAATAGTTTGGAAAATGTTTGACAATGTTAGAACAATTTATTTATTTATTGTGAAAATGTTTAATTTTTTGAAACAGTTTGAAAAATTTCAGGGGAAAAAAAGGAAAATTATTGAATTTTTATTTTTCAAATTTTTGAAAAGTTTCTGAACCGGTTTTTGACACATTTTTGACAATTCTGAAAATGTGTTGGAATCTCTTTTAAATCTTTTTAAATCTTTTTAATGTTTTATTTATTTTTTTATGTCAACTTAAAAATGTACATGAAAGGACAGGACAATAGACATCGACAAGACATAAAAACAAAACAAACACACACCACATTCTATGAAATGTACATGTTCTTTACTTTTAAAGAGGGGGTATTCTGCTTTTTTCAATCACATAGCACCAGTCTATAGCATACTACAATGATGACGTAACCTTCTGTTGGTCTGTATATGCAGTAAATTAAAATAACTGCCTTGAATAAAATTGCTCTCTCAAAATGGCTGTACTGAACGTCTTGAAATAGGCCTCTGTCTCTTTAAGAAGCTTTCCGACACGCCCCCTTCAGCACACTGCAGTGGCATCTAAACAACACTACTGTGCGGGGAGGGGGCTCTGCTGAGCTGAGGAGCAGTGGTTGGTGGCTTGGCTGGTGACGAAAGGTCCAGAGGCGTCTCCAGGAGGTGGGGGCGTTCCTAGGAGGACTGAGGCATAGCTACACCTAAAATGGCTGCCGTCTAAGTTTTTACTGATTACTCAAAAATATGTGAATGAGCCAAGGCAACACTCCAGGCATGTGTTTAATGAGGGAATGACATAATAACATGATATAAAGCTTGAAAAAGTCCATTTTACATAATACCCCCCCCCCCCCAATCAAGGAAATATAATAGACAAATGTTGGGGGAAACACTAAACAATACAAACTAAAAAATATAAATACATATTACAGAAAAAAAAATACAGAAACCATTCAGACTACAATGTGTGTGTTTTTGGACAAATGTTTGACAATTCTGAACATTTGTTGGAATCTCTTTGAAGATTTTATGATTTTTTTAAAATCTTTTTGAATTTTTGTAGACATTTTTAGCTTTTTATTTCTTTTGAGAATTTTTGAAAATATTTGGAACACAGTTCAGTTTTGTAACAGTTTGTAAAATGTCCTCCAACATGTCTGTGTGGCTCCCTGGTCTTTCCCACACTTATTCATTCACAAATACTGACATGTTTGGTATCCACGTGTAGCAGGAAAGGCTTTAGTTTAGTTTAGTTTAGTTTAGTTTTAGTTCAGTTTACTTGTGGCTATTGTCCGTAGCCTTATTTCAGTCTCCTGTGACTCAGACTTAAAGAAGACAGTTAATCCGTTTCACAGGGAAGTTTAAAGGCGCTGACTCATGTGCGGCGCTGAATGGATTTTCTCTCCTCTTTCCTGAAGAACTCGATGCAGCGTCACAAATAACCATCAGGCAAAACAGTCGGACATTTCCTTCCAAACCTGAGTCTCTCCCGTTGGGTTGTAATGAGATTATCATCGTTTTCCTCTGTGAGTCAGAGCAGAGACACAGTTTTGAAAAGAACATGTTTTTTGGCTCTTTTTAGTCATCTCAATATCTCCTAGTTTCAGTAAAGTGTAAAAGTTGACCAGATGAATAATAGTGCTGTTGTGTCAGACAGATTTAAGGGAATAGTCAGAAATGTCCTGATTGTGAACAGTTTCTCTCCTCGTCCTCAGGTCTTCTGTTTTGTTTATTAACAGTTCCATCTGCACGTCCGTCATCCACAGCTTCCTGTGCTCCTACACAAAGATATTTCACTGGACAAATACTACAGTGACATGTCAGTCCGTCACGTTTTAGTCAAAGAACTGTTTTTAGCTCATCTCCGTCACGTTATCGAGCTGCACAATGAACCTTTAAGTCAGTATTGTAGTTGTACAAATGTGTAGGGTTAGAACAATGAGCTGTGAGAATGTAGAAGACGCTGCTGCCTTGAGTTTTGGCCGATCAGAAGAGTTTGTGTCTGAAAACAAACTCCACAAGTGTCTCGTGACCTGCGGGGCGGAGCGAGCTGTGGGCGGAGCCTCCGCTCATCATGTTTATCATTGTATTTTTTAATTTATCCTTTATTTATTAGGTTTGTCCCTTGAGACCCAAATCTAATTTGCGAGAGACAAGTTTCAAACATATCAATTATCAACAACAGTTTCACAGACACATCATGACATTAAAGGGATACTTTGGGATTTTTGACATAGGGCCTCATTTCCTAGTTATCCAGAGTGTTGTTGATGTCTGGAGATATTTTTTCTTAAATTCATGCAGTTCTTATATTTGAAGAGTCTAGTGGCGCTAGGCTAGGGCAAGGCTAGTGCATGTCTATGGTATCAGTTAGCCTGCATTAAAAACAGTCTGACCCACTCCACAGTGCACCTGAGGTAAATCACTTATAACACCAGACTAACCATATAAATGTCTGTGTTAATAGAATAATGTTTGAAATATAACTGACCTTGTATCACATGAATTACCGCATTTTGAGGGACTATTTTCTCGCAGATCACTCCGCCGCTGCGTTAGCTTACAGCCACGAAGCTGATGCTGCTCAAATATAAGTTATTTTAAATGATTCTATTAAAATATTAGGTTGATTTATGAATTAACATTGCAAACGCGGTGATAATTAGGCTGCCAGTATTAACGTAAGTACTGGTTTAGACCAGCCTGAGACAGGAATGATTCCCCTCTATATTTTTGATGATATATTTTGTGTGATAATGTAAATGTAGTGATATAGATATTGTAAATAATAGCTCATTGTAAATAATAGCTCAAATAAATCAAATCAATAATAAAAATATATTTTGTATACAGAGGGGAGAGTCTGGTTCCAGGCTCGGTGTCGACAGTTTCCCGCTCAATGGTGTAGCGTAGTTACGCAGTGACAACACAAAGACATATTTACCTTTAGCGACAGACCCGGAGGCGGAGCTTACACGCTGTTACTAAACTCCAGCTGCACCGGACGAGGAAATCAGAGATGGTTTGTGGAAAAGTGAGCGCTCACTCTGTGTACAGAGTAAAGCACATTGTGTTTATTTAGCTGAAGGAAAAGCCTGATGTGGATCTGTCTCTGCAGCTCAGGAGGTCATAATGTCCTTCTGTCTTTTATCACTGCTGTAACTCCACTGTGGCTAAAGTCAAGAGGTGACTGAAGTCAGGCCATGTTAGCACTCAATCTCCCTGTGTTACGCACATGTTACTCAAACCTGCACTGCTAATACTGACTATAACATTTTTGTGATAGTACTTTATTATTTACTGTTTATACTTTTCAGATTCTGACATTTAAACATTTAACAGATGACGACATAAATAAACATAAAGTCTGAAATGGAACAGGCAGAAGCTAAATCCCAGAGTATTTACAAAACATAAACAGTAAAGCTGCCAATGTCTTATGCTGCAGTTATAACATTTTTTGTTTTTACATCATCACAAAGAAGAAAGAACAAATCTATCATCTTAATGTTGCATCCTTAGCCTCCATTCTCAATGTATTTGTTTTATAATTAATTTCTTCAAAATAATTTTAAATTGAATGAAGGTTTTACAGTCTTTTGGCTCTTGGTCCAACTCACTCCACACATTAATCCCAACAAAAGAAACACAACACTCGTTCTCACATATGTGTTTTGAAACATTTCTTCCTTTCGGAAATTATAAACGCAGTCTCGTTTTTGGAACAATCCCTGGATATGCACAGGTAACTTGTTATAGCTTATGTTATACATAAATTGTGCTGTTTTTAGTTTAGTGCTTTTAGTTTAATGAAAAGCTCATTTGTATGTGCCCTGTAAGCCACTTTATTCACAATGCAGATCGCTCTTTTTTGAATGATACTTATTGGATTAAGATCGGTTTTGTGTTTCCCCAAACCTTTTGTCCCCACAAAGTCCTTTGTCATTGTATATAAGATACCACTATTTACTATTTATTTATTTTTTCACATTTCCTGCCTATTTGCACAGCCAGAGTGGAGAAAGTACATTTCTCCATTGTGAGATCAATAAAGGCTTATCTCATTCCATCCATCCATTTTCTTCCACTTGTCCGTTGCCGGGTCGTGGGGGCAGCTGTTGGAGCTGCACCAGCCCCTATAGCGCCCCCTGCAGGTGGTGGGTCCACAGAAGGACGGCCTCATGGTTCTAACCGGGCATGTTGGTCTTATCTTATTCAATTAGACATGTCATTTAAAAACCTAATAATGGCCCCTGGCTTTTATTTACCTCCGCGAGCCCGACCACTGTTAGAGACCCGGCCGCTGATGCAATACAGGCCAGTATTAGAGAATGTACAGAATATATTTGAGCTGAAACAACCAAATCCCTGGACCAACACCTGGATCTAAACAGACGAGTTTTTATTTCAATACTTTTATTTTTTCAATACCAGTAGAACCTAAACGTTTCCTCCGAGGCCAGACTGGTGTGGTTTAGCAGGACCAGCTCTGTACTAAAGTAAATCATGTCCACTGCCCAGGAGCCTCTTCCTGTGGAGCTTCTGATGACACTCTCTCTGCGTTGCTGCCTGAGGGCGCCACTGAAGAGCTCTTAAACGTGTGACCTGTGGATGAACCTTGAGATGTGACCACAGTCTGCAGGGACAGCAGAGGGTCATATCAGCGCCACGTCCTGCTCAATAACAGTTATAAGTTCTGAGTGTGGTTTGACGTTTACGAAGCCTGACGACGTTTTCTCCTGATTTATTATTTATCTGCTCGGTTTAAAAGCCACTCTTCACATTTACACGCACAAACATTCATATTTAATCTAATGCTGATACTTTTATTTCTTTGACTCTACATCATCTGATATCGATTTAATCTGATTTCTTTCTGATCGTTCACTTGTCATAGATCAACAGGAAAATAAACGTTATGGAAGTGAATCGAAACGGCTGAAGGTCGAGTGGTTAAGGTGTGGGGTCGATACTTTTCGATACCGATACCTGAACGATACTTTCCCCGATACTGATACTTAAATACTTGTCGTCTAGAACCAGAAAACAGAACAATAATGTGTGGAAGATCTGCAACTTTACAATATCAGGTTCATCTCCATGTCAAGGAATTTGGGAAAATGGGGAAGAATTGGTGGAAAAAGGGAAATAGTCATAGGAAAATTTGGGGTAAATATGGAAAATATTAGTGATAAAAAATGAGCAAAAATGAGAAAAACTGGGAAAACTGTAAAGAATTAGGACAAAAATGAGAAAAAAAATATCAGAACATTTGGTGAAAAATGTGGAAAAAAAAGACAAACAAAAAATTGGGGGAAATAAACATATTTGAGCTGAAACAACCAAATCCCAGGAGCAGCAGCATCAACACTTGGATCTAAAGAGAGACTTTTTATTTTTTTCTGATTCCTGCTTTTGATACTTTCCTTGTTTCGATTCCAAACTGGTTTCGTTTAACAGTTGTGGGTTCGAGTCCCAGCTCTGATTGGTTCCTGAGTTGTCTCTTCAGCTGCAGATTGTTGATAGAAGCGACAGCACAGTCTGTGATATTTGTGTTTTCATTTCCTGAGATCGACACAATTACCAAATGACTTTCTAAACGTGACAGAAATGAAAAGTGATATTTCATAAAGAGAAAAACACAGGTTCAGCACAAACATGAGTCCTAAGCTTTGACGTGGCTCTTCGCTCTCGGTTTTGTCCCTCTGAAGCTTCTCTCATGTCTCTCCAGCTTTTTCCAAATCAAAGAAATGTAAATGTGTTTCTGCAGCTGGAAACGCGGCTCATCAGTGAATAAATAAAAGCCAGAGGAGAGAGAGAGTTTCTGCAGCGTTTGGACGTTTGAAATATTCAGGCTTCAGTGAATCGTTAGAACGAAGCCGCCGGACTTTACCGGAACTCGTTTCACGCTCAGATAAAGCCTCAGCGAAACGGAGCCGTCGCCGAGTGAGACGGAGAAATGAAGTGACAGGAATCTAATGAACGGACTCTCTCTCCCCCTCTCTCTCTCTCCCCCTCTCTCTCTCCTCTCCTCTCTCTCTCCCCCTCTCTCTCTCCTCTCCTCTCTCTCTCTCTCCTCTCCTCTCTCTCTCCCCCTCTCTCTCTCCTCTCTCCCCCCTCTCTCCCCTCTCTCTCCCCCTCTCTCTCCTCTCCTCTCTCTCTCCCCCCTCTCTCTCCTCTCTCTCTCTCCCCCTCTCTCTCTCCTCTCTCTCTCTCCCCCTCTCTCTCTCCCCCTCTCTCTCTCTCTCCTCTCTCTCTCCCCCTCTCTCTCTCCTCTCCTCTCTCTCCCCCCCCCTCTCTCTCTCCTCTCCTCTCTCTCTCCCCTCTCTCTCTCTCTCCTCTCTCTCTCCCCTCTCTCTCTCCTCTCCTCTCTCTCTCCCTCTCTCTCTCTCTCCTCTCTCTCTCTCCCCTCTCTCTCTCCTCTCTCTCTCTCTCTCTCTCTCCCTCTCTCTCTCCCCCCTCTCTCTCTCTCCCTCTCTCTCTCCTCCCTCTCTCTCTCCCCCTCTCTCTCCCTCTCCTCTCTCTCTCCCCTCTCTCTCCCCCTCTCTCCCCCTCTCTCCCCTCTCTCTCTCCTCTCTCCCTCTCTCTCTCCCCCCTCTCTCTCTCTCCCCCTCTCTCTCTCCTCTCTCCCCCCTCTCTCTCTCCTCTCCTCTCTCTCTCCCCTCTCTCTCTCCTCTCTCCCCCTCTCTCTCTCCTCTCTCTCTCTCTCCCCTCCTCTCCCTCCTCTCTCCCCCTCTCTCTCTTCTCTCCCCTCTCTCTCTCCTCTCTCCCCTCTCTCCCCCTCTCTCTCCTCTCTCCCCCTCTCTCTCTCTCCCCTCTCCCCCTCTCTCTCTCCCCCCTCTCTCCTCCCTCTCTCTCTCTCTCTCCCCTCTCTCTCTCCCCTCTCTCTCTCCTCTCTCTCTCTCTCCCCCCTCTCTCTCTCCTCTCTCCCCCTCTCCTCTCTCTCTCCCCTCTCTCTCTCTCTCTCCCCCTCCCCTCTCTCTCTCCTCCCCCCTCTCTCTCCTCTCCCCCCTCTCCTCTCTCCCCCCCCTCTCTCTCTCCTCTCTCTCTCTCTCCCCCTCTCTCTCTCTCCTCTCCCCCCCTCTCTCTCTCCTCTCTCCCCCTCTCTCTCTCTCCCCCCCCCTCTCTCTCTCCTCTCTCTCTCTCTCCCCCTCTCTCTCTCCTCTCTCTCCCCTCTCTCTCTCTCTCCTCTCTCCCCCTCTCTCTCTCTCCCCCCCCTCTCTCTCTCCCCTCTCTCCCCCCCCTCTCTCTCTCCTCTCTCCTCTCTCCTCTCTCCCCCCTCTCCCCCCCCCCTCTCTCTCTCCCTCCTCTCTCTCTCCTCTCTCTCTCTCCCCCCCCTCTCCCCCCCTCTCTCCTCTCTCTCTCTCCTCTCTCCTCTCCCTCCCCCCTCTCCCCCCCCCCCCTCCTGTCATGACTCGTCTGTTATTGTAGCCACAGTTAAAAATATCCCGGGTGTTTTTCTTGCTTCTGTTCCTGCTCCTCTCCCAGAGTGTCTCTCAGCGGCTCAAAGAGGAACCTTTTCTTTCCAAACTAATTCCTCAGCGCTTTAATCAGCCGAGGATCCTGACACGGCTCGGGAATCTGACAGAAAAACAAAAACATCCAAACTTCAGTTTGACACAAACGGCTCCGACTTCAGAGGGAAGTTCATGACGCTGACGGACATGTTTTAGTCTTTAAGTTTTAAAACAAAGATAGTCCTGAAGGTTTTAGAACTGCCACATCTAAAAGCTTCTGGACTGGGGAGCAACAGAGTAACGCCTCATTTGAAAGCTAAGGCTTAAAAAACTGATCATAACTTTTTTATCGCTCTTTAGTCACTTGTATGTTGTAGTATTGTCGCTTTTCTGGCACATTTTAGTCGCTCTTTAGTTTCTTTTTTGTCGTCTTTTCGTCACATTTGTGTTGTTATTTTTTTGAAGACGCTTTTAGATTTGGGTAAAGCCAAACTGGAGAAAATGTGCTCAGTCCAGGTGCGGCTGAAGAGGTTAAACAAGGGAGATTTGAATACTAATAACTCATACGTGACAAAGTAAAAGCACACATTTAAACCTGACTCTGAACATTATTTACATTATGAAATATAACATGACAGAAAACTTGCAGTACATTTGTTCCTCATATTTATGTCTCTACATTTATTGTTTTTATACTTTATCCAAACGTAGTGGAGTTAAATTAAGAAGCTGCTCCGGCGTCTTCTCTCTCGGTTCATGTTTCCTGTTGTTCTCACTTGTCCTTTTCACAGCAGAGTCTGATCTGTCTGTGTCGATGTTACTACAGAGTCGGTGTTACTACAGGTCAGTGTGTTACTAACAGAGTCAGTGTGTTACTACAGAGTCAGTGTGTTACTACAGAGTCAGTGTGTTACTACAGAGTCAGTGTGTTACTACAGAGTCAGTGTGTTACTACAGTGTCAGTGTGTTACTACAGAGTCAGTGTGTTACTACAGAGTCAGTGTGTTACTACAGAGTCAGTGTGTTACTACAGAGTCAGTGTGTTACTACAGTGTCAGTGTGTTACTACAGAGTCAGTGTGTTACTACAGAGTCAGTGTGTTACTACAGTGTCAGTGTGTTACTACAGAGTCAGTGTGTTACTACAGAGTCAGTGTGTTACTACAGAGTCAGTGTGTTACTACAGAGTCAGTGTGTTACTACAGAGTCAGTGTGTTACTACAGAGTCAGTGTGTTACTACAGTGTCAGTGTGTTACTACAGAGTCAGTGTGTTACTACAGAGTCAGTGTGTTCACTACAGGTCAGTGTGTCACTACAGAGTCAGTGTGTTACTACAGAGTCAGTGTGTCACTACAGAGTCAGTGTGTTACTACAGAGTCAGTGTGTCACTACAGAGTCAGTGTGTTACTACAGTGTCAGTGTGTTACTACAGAGTCAGTGTGTTACTACATGTCAGTGTGTCACTACAGAGTCAGTGTGTTACTACAGAGTCAGTGTGTTACTACAGAGTCAGTGTGTTACTACAGAGTCAGTGTGTCACTACAGCGCTGTGTAGAGTCTCTGTTTATGAATCAGGATTTACAAAGAGTCGTCTAGAAACAAGGAACATTTGTCTTTGATTCCAGCGACATGAGCCACGTTTCTTACACTGAAAATAATTAAAGGGATACTTCTTGATTTTTGACATTGGGCCTCATTTCCTAGTTATCCAGAGTGTTGTTGATGCCTGGAGATATTTTTTTATTAAATTCATACAGTTCTTATATTTGAAGAGTCTAGTGGCGCTAGGCTAGGGCAAGGCTAGTGCATTTCTATGGTATCAGTTAGCCTGCATTAAAAACAGTGTGACCCACTCCACAGTGCACCTGAGGTAAATCACTTATAACACCAGACTAACCATATAAATGTCTGTGTTAATAGAATCATGTTTGAAATATAACTGACCTTGTATCACATGAATTACCGCATTTTGAGGGACTATTTTCTCGCAGATCACTCCGCCGCTGCGTTAGCTTACAGCCACGAAGCTGATGCTGCTCAAATATAAGTTATTTTAAATGATTCTATTAACACAGACATTTATATGGTTAGTCTGGTGTTATAAGTGATTTACCTCAGGTGCACTGTGGAGTGGGTCACACTGTTTTTAATGCAGGCTAACTGATACCATAGACATGCACTAGCCTTGCCCTAGCCTAGCGCCACTAGACTCTTCAAATATAAGAACTGCATGAATTTAAGAAAAAAATATCTCCAGACATCAACAACACTCTGGATAACTAGGAAATGAGGCCCAATGTCAAACATCCTGAAATATCCCTTTAAGAGGTTCAATGAATTTCCCAAAAGCAAAAATCCAAATGTTTCCCTGATCTTTATTTGACAGTGATTGGATTCACATTATTCTTATTCTACTGACCAACATCACAGAATAAGGTGAATAGGCTTTGTAGAAGGTTGTGACTTATTACTCTCTCATGATGCTTATTTCCTCCCTAATGACGACAGGACAGGGCAGAATGGACAGTTTGAATGTAACGTGTTTTGGCTGATCTTTGTAGACGTTAGAGCCAAGATGGCGGAGGACTTTGGATTGAGCCGTAGCTCATTGCACATGGCTGTGTTAAAGCATAACTGTGCATCTCATCAATTCCTCTTTATTTATTTATTTACTTTATTTATTTATGTATTTATTTATTTACTTTATTTACTTATTTATTTATTAATTTACTTTATTTATTTATTTATTTCCTCATGAATTCCTCTTTATTTATGTATTTATTTACTTTATTTATTTATGTATTTATTTATTTACTTTATTTACTTATTTATTTATGTATTTATTTATTTATTTATTTATTTACTTTATTTATTTATGTATTTATTTATTTATTTACTTTATTTACTTATTTATTTATTTATTTACTTTATTTACTAATTTATTTATTTATTTACTCCTGAATTCCTCTTTATTTATGTATTTACTTTATTTATTTACTTTATTTATTTATTTACTTTATTTATTTACTTTATTTATTTATTTCCTCATGAATTCCTCTTTATTTATTTACTTTATTTATTTATTTATTTATGTATTTATTTATTTCCTCATGGATTCCTCTGTATTTCTTGCATCTCTTGTTTGTCCGTGTGACGTTACTGTTGCATCAGCCGCCTCCCTGTGCGGCGTCTCAAACGGGAAAAAACATCTCAGAAAAACCCACAAACTTCTGCCTCGCTGTTTATTAAAGACTCAGCAGAGCAGCCATTAAACACCCCAGCCCTGGAGCAAGGCACTTCCCCGCGATAATGAGGATTTCATCCCAGTCTTTCAGCTCCGGCAGACTCCACACTTCGGCTGCCGTTAAACGATACCGGTTTGGTATCGGGGGGAAAGTTTAGCTTCTACTGGAATCGAATAAAATAAAAGGAAAATAAACTTCTCTCTCTTTAGATCCAAGTTAAAGGAAGTGACTTCAGCTCAAATAAATGTTTTTCCCCCATTCTTTTTAACACAATTTTTATTCTTATTTTTGCCCAAATTCGTTCTCATTCCCCCCCCCCATTATTTCTGCTCATTTTGTATTACTAATATTTCCCCCAATTGTTTTAAACACATTATTTCCCATATTTTGCCACAATTACTTTCCACAATATTACAGCACAAGTTTTCTTATTTTCCCCACAATTTGTTCTCATTTCCCCCAATGTATTTCCATAATTTCTTCTCATTTTTTGTTTCAAATATTTTCCCAAATCCCCCATTTTTCCATTGTTTTTGTCCAATGTTTCCACAATTTTCCCCAATTTTTAATTTTATTTTTCTTATTTTTACCTCAATTTGTTTTCGTTTTATCTTTTATTTCCTCTTTTCTGCTCATTTTTAAATACTTATTTTTTCCGTATTTCCCACATTTTTCCTTGTTTTTTTCTCTCTCCCCCCTCTCTCTCCCCTCTCTCTCTCTCTCTCCCTCTCTCTCTCCCTCTCCCCTCTCTCTCTCCTCTCTCTCTCTCTCTCTCCCCCCCTCTCTCTCTCTCTCTCTCTCTCTCCCTCTCCCCTCTCTCTCCCTCTCCCCTCTCTCTCTCTCTCCCCTCTCTCTCTCTCTCTCCCTCTCCCCTCTCTCTCTCTCCCCTCTCTCCCCCTCTCCTCTCTCTCCCCCCTCTCTCTCTCTCTCCCCCTCTCTCTCCCCTCTCTCTCCCCCCTCTCTCTCTCTCTCTTGCCGCAGTCTGATAAAATGCTCCTGTTTCCGTGTGTTTCGCTAGAGGACAGATTCTCTGTGTCCCAGAGCGTTCGCCGTGACAGTGAAGTGAGAGGAAGAGAGCGCCTTATTAAACTGATGAATGTTCACACACACACACACACACACACACACACACACACACACACACACACACACACACACACACACACACACACACACACACAGACACATACACACACACAGACACACACACACACACACACAGAAACTTTCTCCTCATCATTTAAACCAAGTGCAGCCTGTCAGATTCACAGTAACAATAACAGGAGGCGCTGCAGTGAATCCTAAAGAGCCTAATTAATCTGTGTGTTCAAAACCAACACTTAGTTCTTTGTGTCTGTGAGGATCGCGCTGGAGGAAAGTGCAGCCCTTCGTGCGTCATTGTTAAGTTTAGACAAAAATCGTACTGAACATGTGTTTAGTTTGTTTGTTTGAACACTTTATAAAACATAAATTGCATGATTACATCATCAATGCAATAAAATAAAACTCAAAAGGAGTAGGCCGAAGCAAGAAAGCTCATAAATGCCTACCCCCCAAGTACTTACATGCATTTCAGATTAACTCAAGAAATACAAAGCCCTCACCCTGTTGCCCTAACTAGTTGTTGTTGTGAGGCAGTTCTGAGCCCTATACTGGGTGGTGCATTAAAAGACAAGATTTATGAACCCGTTGAAAGGGAGGGGGGGGGCGTCCACCAGGTCCATCTCTCGCCTGCCCTCGCTCTATTATGTTTAATAGTGACCAGTGGAAACAGCATTGTGGTTAGCTTTTGCTTATTATTCTTTCTTTTTTTCATTTAATTCATAACAACTTAAACTTGGGGCTGGTGACATTGGTTCTATCAGCAATGATGTGGTTAAACAAATTCTACAAAATTACTTGTAGATAATAAGAACAAGGTCACATGTCTTTAGCATATTTCTCAAACACACTTCTCTTATACTGTTTTTGAATAGCTGTCGACTATCAGCACCTTTTAAGGGTTCCTCTAGATTATTCCACAGATTTACACCTCTCCGGGTGATACAGTGACTTTTTAGGGTAGAATGAATACATAGTACTTTCAGATTATGAGTACCATTTATATGTGTCTTCCCTCTCTTTTACCAAACATTTGTTGTATATTACTAGGGAGCTGATTGTTTACTGCTTTGTATATCTGTAACAAAGTATTATATTTTATGAGAATAAAGGATAAAGGATTTTATGAGGATCACACCCAGAAATGTATATTCCTTGACTTGTTCTATTCGAGTATTGTCAATATTGATTTGAATCTGAGCGTCACTATTCCATTTACCAAATAAAATCATTTTTGTTTCAATATGTTCAGTGATAATTTATTTCTATTAAACCATTCTTTGAGTTTGTATAATTCTGTTGTGACCTCTGAGACAAGCAGTTGTAGATCTTTGCCGGAACCCAGAATTGTTGTGTCGTCCCCAAATAATATACATTTTAACTTTGTTGATACTTCACACAGATCATTTATGTACAACAAAAACAATCTAGGTCCTAATATTGACCCCTGGGGGACTCCGCATACTATGTTCCTCTGTCCTGATACATTCATTAATTTGTACGTACTGTTTTCTTTCAGTCAAGTATGACTTCAACCAATTGTTAGCGATCCCTCTGATCCTGTTATTATTACAGTTTATTACATTATAGTTTATTTAAAAGTATTTCATGATCTATAGTGTCAAAGTCTTTCTGGAGGTCTATGAATATACCCAATGAATACAGCTTATTGTCAGTATTGTTGGTGACTTCTTCGCTTAGACTGATTAGAGCATGTGCAGTTGACCTGTTGTTTCTGAACCCACACTGACAGTCACTGAGTAAATTATGTTTATTCACAAAACTGTCCAAGCGGGCGGCAAAATGTTTTCCAGAATCTTGGATAGTTGAGGAAGTATAGAGATCGGTCTATAATTTGTAAATTGATGATTGTCCCACTTTTATAGATTGGAACGACCTTGGCAATCTTCATGAGGTCAGGGAATTCACCAGTTGAAAAGGAGAGATTACATATATGTGTTAAATAGATATGTTATGTATTACTTTTTGATCAACCTGAACTATTTCATTATTTCCTTTCCATTCGTTGCCGTGAGGAAGAAGGAGTGAACATTTGTATTTATATGTTGAGAGACGTCACTGTTGTTTTGGCTGTTTTTGATGCCAAGTGAGGCCCAATATTGACAAAATAGTCATTGAACTGCATTAATTACACTCTTCCCTTCTGTAATTTTCTCATCATTAATCATGTAGTCTCGGTAACTTGCAGCTTTCGAGTCTTTAGACATTGCATGATTTAAGACTTTCCATCGTCCTTTCATATTGTTGTTATTGGCCTCAATCATGTTTCTATAGTAATTTCTTTTACAATCTTTTCATTCAAACATATGATCAATTGCCATTGTCATTTTATCAACCAATTTTACATTGAAATCTTTGTGCACATACAGAGCAACTCCACCACCTGATTTATGTTTTCTGTTTAGATTGAACATTTGATATTCATCAAGCTCAAAATTCTCAATTTTGTTTTCCTTTATCCATGTTTCCATGTTTTTGTGGCCTTTGACATTTTCACTTTTATGGGATTGTTCTGTGTTCAGTGGATGTTCCTCACATTTGCCTCAGGATAATCATTTCTGGAGAAGTTCATTTGGGATATTTCAGTTTTTTTACATTAGCTTCCCAGAGCTGGGGCTGAAAAAAATCACACTTAACAACCTAAGGCCAGAAAAGTGGCCTCTACTTTCAACATCCATAACATTTTTGTACTTTCATATTTTTTTCTACTTTAAAAACTCTGCTTGACACATACATACCAAATATTTGTAATTTGTAAATGATTTTTAACCCTTTATTGGCCAAAATGCACACAAACGTTCACTGTCATGCAAGTATTTGTGATACCTAAACAGGAAAACTAAATGCATTCCAAATTGAATGAGGTGTTATTTTTATTAGGCCTTGGGATGGGTCAAAGTTTAGTGGTAAAATTATTCTTTACAGGTTTTTTGTTTTTCTGTAGTGACAGATTTTCATAAAAAAATCACACTTAACACCCTAAGGCCACAAATGTACTACTTTTAACAGCCATAAAATCACTATACTTTCATATTTTTCACACTTTAAAAACTCAGACTCATAGATCTATGTCTGCTTGACACATACATACTAAATATCTGTCATATTTTTATATTTAACTCTTTATGAGCCAAAATGCATTCTTAACTCCTATTTTTTGCTCTTGCAGAGTCAGTAATACTTGTATAACCTTTACAAATGTGATTCAAATGAATGAGCTTCATTTGGTGTTAAGTGTGATTTTTGTGCCCCGAGGGTTAAACTATGTTTATTCAGATAATCTTTTATATGTTCAAAATTAGCATATAAACGTTGACAATTTAAATGAACTATTGGCATGTTTTCTGGTTTGCCCAATTGTGAAATTTGATTGTCTTGATAATACTTACAGTTACAACATATATTATGAACAAAATGCATGTCAGGATCCACATCGCTTAGCTGGTTTATTTCATTATCTTTGAATGAAAATATTTCAAGTTCAGTCTCCTGAGTGAAACTTATGTCCTCATTATCAGATGAGGAAGAGTCAGAGAAGGTAGTGTCTGTCATGTCAAAGGATTAGGTGTGTTTACCTTTTCACTTGTACTTGTCCAGCTCATTTTCCTCCTTCACCCAAAGAACTTTCGCCTCCTCCGGAGTCCCATTTAACTTAATGTAGACCCGGCAGTTGGAGGTCCAAGTTCCTTGAATCTTACTTTGTTTTCGTAGTTGACGTGCTTGTTTGGCGATGTCGGCATTCTTCTTAGTTAGGTGCTCATTAATGTATACATTCGTTCCTTTTAGGCGTCTTCCTTGCTTGAGTAGGGCAATCTTTTCCTGTTTATGAATCGCAGAATTACTGCTGGTTTGAGTGATTTATTTTTATGTGGCAACGGGTGACGAGCTTCAATGTCCTCGCTATTGAGAATTAACCCATGACTATCCATGAATTTAATCACCTGTTGCTCGACCGTGTCCTGCTCCTCGTCGCTCAGCTCTCGGCTTCCTCTTCCAAGTAGTTTATCTTTCTTCAGTTTGTTAAGCAAGAAATTGATACAATCCAGAATCCACGAACAATACGAGAGCTCGGAGCAGCTGAACCGGAAACATAATGTCATTAAAGTGGAACACACGCCGTTCTGTTCAAACAAACAAACTAAGGGAGGAGAGGAGCAGACATTTTATCATCTAATGCCGATTTTGAGCAAGTTTCTTGAAATAGGGTCATTCTGTCCCGAATCAACCACATTCTCAGAATCTTCTCAGGCGACTGTCTCACCCTCTTTTTCAAACAATTTACCAAACAGGGAGTTGTAACCTTTTCTACTTGCGGGTGACTTTTTGTGTTTGTGTGCACTTGTAAAGAGCTGTAGCTCAGCAATGGAAACATGTATAAGGCTAAACTTTGGTCTGTGTCTACTGGAAATATGTCCAGGAACAATCATCAAACAGGTGCTGGATTATAAACTTTTAGATTTATAGGCTGATAAAACTGGCAATTTTAGAATTTCAGATTTTTTTTCCCAAAATGTCAGGGGCTCTACAAAAGAAGTGTATTGAGTGATCATCTTCATATTTTAGACTTTAGTTTATGAGGATATAACCTTACTGCAGTAGAAGCAGGATGTTGATCTGATAAAGGCTCTTTGAGTTATACCTTCACAAAGATGGATCCAACTCGGAAAATCTCTAAAGGCTGTGTGTGAAACCACATGGAAAGACCAAGTATATATTGATGATTGTTTTGTGAGTGTTTTTATAGTGGGACCTTGTATCGTCTGCCTGAGGGGAGCATGCAGAGGATGGCAGGGGTCAGCGGTGATCAGGGGTTTCCTGGTCACTGGTACAGGGGCAAGAGAGAGGGGTCTGTGGTGAACCTGTGGACTGTTTTATGATCCGGGAGAGTTTTGTTTCGTGTTTAGCTGTAAGAAAGTTGTACCAGGATTTACGGCTGTGAAATTAATCAAAATTCAATTTACGATTTCGATGTTTACACTAAACGTTTACCAAAATAATCATCTAGAAAAACAATTACAGTTTTTGCTTGAGCACATTTTGCAAAACTTCACTCATTGTGCCAAAACTCTACACACAAGTAAACATGACACAACACTGGGAAATAAACCATTCATATCTGTGTCAAACTGAAACTCTGCTATCACAACCTAAACTCTGATATCAAAACCTAACATTCCTTTGTCTAAATGTAATTCTGATGACAAAAACACACAAAAAACACAAACTTGCATCATATGCAAACACTTTCAGATCAGGGGGAACACACTAGTCTACTTTATATAAAACACTGCACTCTTTGATTTTCACTGTTTATTCAGAAGGCAGATTTTCAGGAGGCAGATTTTCAAACAACCAAAAAAGCAAATAGGTCAACTCAATATTGTACATTTCAGCACTATTGCAGTAACATGAATTCAGATAAAGCAAAAAAAAAAAAATACTGTAATAGAAAAAAACACTATACTGAAAACACAGAAAATCATGGCAATTGTGTTTTCATGGTCCACCAAAGTTGCTCTTATATCATCAGGGGTCCGTGGATGACCTCTTCAACCTTGACCTTGACCTCCTCCTCTTCCTCCTCTTCCTCTCGCTCTCCCTCCATCCAGACTGCAAATGTATTGAAATGGCTAAACTGAGGCTTTTCATAGCTGATTGGTTCAGTTTTGTAAGTCAGTGTCTTCAGGTGTGTATTTGAGTGGTTGTAATTCCCCGATGTGTTTTGTATTTTGGATACATGTGTTTTCCAAATGGCACCCTGAGCGCTTTTGTTTAAGGTATGGGTACATGTGTTTGAGGTATGGGTACATGTGTTGGGGTATGGTACATGTTGGGGTATGGGTACATGCGTTTGAGGTATGGTACATGTGTTTGAGGTATGGGTACATGCGTTTGAGGTATGGGTACATGCGTTTGAGGTATGGTACATGCGTTTAAGGTATGGGTACATGTGTTGAGGTATGGGTACATGTGTTTGAGGTATGGGTAATGTGTGTGAGGTATGGGTACATGTGTTGAGGTATGGGTACATGCGTTTGAGGTATGGGTACATGTGTTTGAGGTATGGGTACATGTGTGTAGGTATGGGTACATGTGTTTGAGTATGGGTACATGTGTTTGAGGTATGGGTACATGTGTGTGAGGTATGGTACATGTGTGTGAGGTATGGGTACATGTGTTTGAGGTATGGGTACATGTGTTTGTGGTATGGGTACATTGTGAGGTATGGGTACATGTGTTTGAGGTATGGGTACATGTGTTTGAGGTATGGGTACATGTGTTGAGGTATGGGTACATGCGTGTGAGGTATGGGTACATGTGTGTGTGGTAGGGTACATGTGTTTGAGGTATGGGTACATGTGTTGAGGTATGGGTACATGTGTTTGAGGTATGGGTACATGTGTTTGAGGTATGGGTACATGTGTTTGAGGTATGGTACATGTGTGTAAGGTATGGGTACATGTGTTTGAGGTATGGGTACATGTGTGTGAGGTATGGGTACATGTGTGTGAGGTATGGGTACATGTGTGTGAGGTATGGGTACATGTGTTTGAGGTATGGGTACATGTGTTTGAGGTATGGGTACATGTGTTTGAGGTATGGGTACATGTGTTTGAGGTATGGGTAATGTGTTAGGATGGGTACATGTGTTTGAGGTATGGGTACATGTGTTTGAGGTATGGGTACATGTGTTTGAGGTATGGGTACATGTGTTTGAGGTATGGGTACATGTGTTTGAGGTATGGGTACATGTGTTTGAGGTATGGGTACATGTGTTTGAGGTATGGGTACATGTGTTGAGGTATGGGTACATGTGTTTGGGGTATGGGTACATGTGTTTGAGGTATGGGTACATGTGTTTGAGGTATGGGTACATGTGTTTGGGTATGGGTACATGTGTTTGAGGTATGGGTACATGTGTTTGAGGTATGGGTACATGTGTTTGGAGGTATGGGTACATGTGTTTGAGGTATGGGTACATGTGTTTGGGTATGGGTACATGTGTTTAGGTATGGGTACATGTGTTTGAAGGTATGGGTACATGTGTTTGTGGTATGGGTACATGTGTTTGAGGTATGGGTACATGTGTTTGAGGTATGGGTACATGTGTTTGAGGTATGGGTACATGTGTTTGGGTATGGGTACATGTGTTTGAGGTATGGGTACATGTGTTTGAGGTATGGGTACATGTGTTGAGGTATGGGTACATGTGTTTGAGGTATGGGTACATGTGTTGAGGTATGGGTACATGTGTTTGAGGTATGGGTACATGTGTTTGAGGTATGGGTACATGTGTTTGGGTATGGGTACATGTGTTTGAGGTATGGTACATGTGTTTGAGTATAGCTGGGTACATGTGTTTGGGTATGGTACATGTGTTTTATGTACATAAGTCATGGTGTTCCTATAGTGGTTCAAGCAATGAGCAAAAACTATTATTAGGGATGCCGTCCCGCGCAGAGAGTCCCTGGTTTGTGTGAGTGCATCTGATCAGTTAATGACCAGGGCTGTGATGAATGGTTGTATTTGTCACAGTAAACATTTGAACCATTGTTATAAGTAGCTCTTATATAACACCACTGATAAGTGCTGACCTTTTGCTGACAGGACAGAAGTTTGGAGCCTCTATATCCTTTGTCCAGGCGTCTAAGTCTAAAAGTCTTTAGAGGATCAGATCTCACAAACGGAGCTCAAAGCAAACTCGTATTATTTCATGCCGCTGGGATGATTGTTTTGTTCCTTCACATTCATGAGCTAATGGCACATACTTTTTGTCCGACATAAATCCATTAGTGCTGTGATGATGATGGGAGAGAGCCTCTTTAAACTGTCTGATGAAACGACACTGTGGGGCCAATAAACTGCTGAGCAGCCTGTGCAGATCTCTGTTGTTTTTTCTCTGTTCTTGTTTTTGATCCAGCAGCTGATTTATGATGTGTCTCCTCACTAATTTCACTGTGTGATGATGTCATCAGGCTCAGTTTCATTGGGCAGGTGTGAGGGCTGGTCAGCAGGGTGATGAGTGATCTGTAGATAAAATCTCTTTGTTCACATTAAATCTCCTGAGCTTTAATGTGAAGTCTCTGCTGGGCCAAGGACAAGCAGGAGTCAGATATTTAAATGAGGACACCTGCTCCACCTGCGCCACCTGCTGGCCATCGATCCTGAGACGCTCAAACTGTTCCCTTTCTCCTGCAGCTCCTTAGTTTTAGCAACACCGCAGACATTTGTCACTGAAGGTTTGGACAAGTCTCTGACCGCCTGCTGGTCTCTGGTCAGTTTCCGTGTCACCCTCATATTTAAAAAGGCTCATTCCCTGGTGTTGCACCAGAGGCTGTTTGTGCGAACGGAAAAGAGAATGGGCGATAAAACACAGCCTTGTGGAGGTCCAGTGTTTAACGGCTAAGAACCAATGGAACAAGCTTTAAGCCGCTTAAGATAAAAGAAATTAACTTAAAATAAGACAGAAACGAGACAAGAAAGTCTTAAGTAAAAAAAAAAAAAGGTCATTTTCTATTGCTAAAACTCTAACCTTGTCCAAAAGATAAGATGCATTATTTCGAGTGTTTTTCCTTCACAAAATCACTTCAATAAACACATGTTCTTTGTTTTCTTTGCCCGACACATCATTTACTTCCAAGTGCTTATAGAAAAGAATATATTTGCTTCACTGAAAGCCTGGTTCCATTTCTCACATCGTCACGTTAACGACGCTCTCCCTCAATTAAAAAACTGTTCCACAGCGGAGTCATTCATTAGCCTCTTCCTCTGTTCAAAAATAACCTGATTAAATCTGTAAATCCCCGCTCCCTGTCGTCGCTCCAAAGTCTTTATTAAATTAGCGCCGTCTGTGTTAGAGATGAAATAAACCTCGTCTGCAAACCACCGGGCGGAGTTTGGCAGAGTTTGATCTTTCAGACGCTTTTTGAGTTTAAATGAATGTTGTGCAGAAACATGGAGATGGTGCTGGAGTTCACCTCCTGCAGCATCACCACGGGAGCCTTTATAGAAAGTAAGTACAAGTGAGAAAATCCTCCCCCGTAGGGTTTAAAGTTTAGGATCTACTGGTATCGACAAAATAAAAGTATCGAAGCAGGTACTGAAACAAGAATACAGTGTTGATGCTGTTGGTCCAGGGACAGCATTAAAGTGACTCAGTTGTTTCAGCTCAAATAAATGATTTTTCCCCAAAATTTGTTTACACATTTTACTCAGTTTTTATTATAAATATTTTCCCATTTTTTCCCAAACTTACGGAATTTTCCCCCATTTTTGTTCTGAATTTTTGTCAAATTTTTCTGTCCAATTTCTCCCAATTTTCCCTCATTCTTTCCCAAATTAATTCTCATTTTCCCATGATTTCTGCTCATTTATTATTACTAATATTTTCCCATTTTCCCCACATTTCTTGACATTGGAGATGAACCTGATATTGTAAGTGTGCAGATCTTCCATTACACATTATTGTTGTTTCTGGTTCTAGACGACACATCGGTATGAAAAACCAAGTATCGTTAAAGTACCGGTACCTAAATAACGGAGCCCAGATCTACTCATGGGTAAAGCACATATATTCTTAAAACCTCCTGCCGTGGCTCAGCTCAGTAACAGCAGTAATTATCGTGGTAGTGAAATGTGCCTTTGACTTTTCATTAACCTGAAATCCTAAAGCTGCTCAAATCCAGACGGCACTGACGGGGAGAGGGGGAGAGATGGGAGACTCTACCTCCTCCCTCTCTCTCTCTCTCTCTCTCTCTCTCTCTCTCTCTCTCTCTCTCTCTCTCTCTCTCACCTCTCTCTCTCTCCCTCAGGTCTAATCGTTCCTGTCGTGTTTAAAAGCGTCTTATTAAACCCAAATCTTAGGTCGTAGCTGAAAATCATAGGTCGTACAGTGAGACGGGGACGAGAGACGAGCTGCGACCGACATCAGAGTGTGATATTTTGGAACAGTAGACGTAGAGTGAGCCTCTTCTCGCTGCAGAGAGGATCTCTGTCAGTGTCAGTGCACACTACACACTACAGAGTCACAGCAGCAGAGGCCGAGCATGAGCGGGTATGACTCTGTATGTACAGGCATGTACGCTCGCCTGAGCTAAACACTCGCCTTCTGAACCTGAAACTGCTACGACAAAACTTTGATCGTAGCTACGATTGTCTCTTTGAACAATCGCAGAGCGAGACGAGAGCAGCTCATGGTTTTACCATCCCCACGTCGTGCAGTGTTCACCCGTCAGACACAGGAGCAGAGGAGGGATTTTCACAGTTCTGATTCCTGACAGTTTTATTGAGCTTTGAACCAAAAGACAAAGCCAGATCTTTTCACTAATAACTAGTTTATTCCAAACCTAACCCTAAAATCCCTCTGAGCAAATCGTTGCCCTCACATAAACCCTCACATTCCAACCCGGCTCCGTTATTATTCGCTGTGTGTCGATCTCTGACTCATGCGGCTCTAAAAGTAGAAACATCATTATCCCGAGCTCCTGTCGCTTCACGTTAAAATCAACCCAGAGCCACAGATTTGCCACATTCTGTTTTGGATAAACATCTTGAACATGGCTCTAAGCAGGTCAGACGGTGCTTGTTTCCCTGGCGTGTGAAGCAGGTTTAGTATCGTACTTGAAGGTGTCGATCAAAAGCCGAGGACAGAGTCAGAGTTTTCGCCTGTGGAGGTTTCTCTGATTTCCGTGTTTTTCTCCGACAGCGTTTGTGTGTTTCTCTGGAGGCTCAGGATCGATGGCCTCGCTCTGAACTGGGTCCTGCTGTGTGTGAGGCGTAAGTGTCCTCGGTGTGGAGCTCTCACAGGAGTCTGAGGGGGGACAGGTCTAACCCTCTCAGGGACAGTCGGTTAGATGGATGAGCCTCCAGTTAATACTGTTTTTAACACACGTTAGTCGATGGAAAATGTTTGCTAGTAGGCGAGGCAAGTTTATTTGTAGCAACGATAGGTCACGTTCTAACATTCTAAGAGCCTACACATGCCGTTCAGTCAGGTGACCTTTGTTGTTATGGTGGCCATTTTGAATACTGAGATGGTTCATACGGCTCTAACATGTCAGAGATGGACTTTGGTGCTAAACCATGAAAAGACTTGTACACAAGCAGAGCTGTTTTAAATTCTATTCTCTGAGTGACAGGAAGCCAGTGCAGAGACCGGAGCACTGGACTAAGTGGTGGTATTTCCTGGTTCTGGATGTTCTGCAGCTCTAACAGCTCGTTTAGAGCCCAGTGAGCAGCCGCTAAGCTATGGTCACAACCGTCGTACGAGCTCCTACGGCCGCTCTACGTGCACAAAACACAAGAAAACTCACGGAGAGCGTGTGACGTGTTATTTGGAGCCTCAGAGGTTCTTTGTCGTGTCAAACAAACTCTACGGGCGTTTACGTTTTTTTCAGGTTCAGAACGCCGTACGTCTGCGTGAGTCGTCTGTACGGCCCAGTGTAGGTCTTGGTAAGTTTTGTATGAAACTTTTTTCGTCTGCCGCACTTGAGGACTTCGAATTTGTGTCGTGACCACAACACACCGTTAGTGCGGCCGACACACGCTCAGATTCTCCTGCCGCCTCTGTACATGTCGTGTAAGTCGTTCGTGAGTTTCCCGTTCAGCGAGAGCATCAACCGCACGAACACTCAGATGTTTCCTCAGTGGTGCCATTTATACAAACCTTTTGCAATATGCCGAGAGGGAGGAGAGAACAGGAGTTCAGAGAGAGAGGAGAGAACAGGAGTCAGAGGAGAGAGGAGAGAACAGGAGTCAGAGAAGAGAGGAGAGAACAGGAGTCAGAGAGAGAGGAGAGAACAGGAGTCAGAGAGAGAGGAGAGAACAGGAGTCAGAGAGAGAGAGAGAGAACAGGAGTCAGAGAGAGAGGAGAGAACAGGAGTCAAGAGAAGAAGAACAGGAGTCAGAGAGAGAGGAGAGAACAGAGTCAGAGAGAGAGAGGAGAGAAACAGGAGTCAGAGAGAGGGAGGAGAGAACAGGTGTCAGAGAGAGAGGAGAGAACAGGAAAGGTGGCAGAGAGAGAGGAGAGGAAACAGGAGTCAGGAGGGAGGAGGACAGGAGTCAGAGAGAGAGAGGAGAGAACAGGAGTCAGAGAGAGAGAGGAGAGAACAGGAGTCAGAGAGAGAGAGGAGAGAAACAGGAGTCAGAGAGAGAGAGGAGAGAACAGGAGTCAGAGAGAGAGAGGATGAGAACAGGGAGTCAGAGAGAGAGAGGAGAGAACAGGAGTCAGAGAGAAGAGAGGAGAGAACAGGAGTCAGAGAGAGAGAGGAGAGAACAGGAGTCAGAGAGAGAGAGAAGGAGAGAACAGGAGTCAGAAGAGAGAGGAGAGAACAGGAGTCAGAGAGAGAGGAGAGAACAGGAGTCAGAGAGAGAGAAAGAGAACCAAGGAGTCAGAGAGAGAGGAGAGAAACAGGAGTCAGAAGAGAGGACGAAACAGAGTCAGAGAGAGAGGAGAGAACAGGAGTCAAGAGGAGGAGGAGAGAACAGGAGTCAGAGAGGAGAGGAGAGACAGGAGTCCAGGAGAGAGAGGAAAGAGAAACAGGAGTTCAGAGAGAGAGGAGAGAACAGGAGTCCAGAGAGAGAGAGGAGAGAACAGGAGTTCAGAGAGAGAGAGAGGAGAGAACAGGAGTCAGAGAGAGGAGAGGATGAGGGGAACAGGATCAGAGAGAGAGAGGAGACGAGAAGCAGATCAGAGAGAAGAGAGGAGAGAACAGAAGTCAGGAGGGAGGAGAGAACAGAGTCAGAGAGAGCAGAGTGAGAGAACAGGAGTCAGAGAGAGAGAGGAAGAGAACAGGAGTCAGAGAGATAGAGAGAGAAAGGAGTCAGAGAGAGAGGAGGAGAACAGTTGTCAGAGAGAGAGGAAGAACAGGAGTCAGAGAGAAGAGGAGGAGAAAACAGGAGTCAGAGAGAGAGAGGAGAGATACAGGAGTCAGAGAGAGAGAGGAGAGAACATGAGTCAGAGAGAGAGAGGAGAGAACAGGAGTCAGAGAGAGAGAGGAGAGGGAAGAACAGGAGTCAGAGAGAGAGAGAGGAGAACAGGAGTCAGAGAGCAGAGAGAGAGAACAGGAGTCAGTCAGAGAGAGAGAGGAGACGAAAGATGAGAGAAGAGAGGACAGAGAACAGGAGTCAGAGAGAGAGGGAGAACAGAGATCAGAGAGAGAGGAAGAGAACAGGAGCCAGAGAGAGAGGAGAGAACAGGAGTCTCAGAAGAGAGGAGAGAACAGGAGTCAGAGAGGAAGATGAGAACAGTTGTCAGAGAGAGAGAGAGAGAACAGGAGTCAGAGAGGAGAAAGAGAACAGAGTCAGAGAGAGAGAGGAGAGAAACCAGGTGTCAGAGAGAGAGAGGAAGAGAACAGAGTCAGAGAGAGAGAGAGAGAACAGTGTGTCAGAGAGAGAGAGGAGAAAGGAGTCAGAGGAGAGAAGGAGAGAACGAGTCAGAGAGAGAGAGGAGAGAACAGGTGTCAGACGAGAGAGAGGAGAGAACAGGAGTCAGAGAGAGAGAGGAAGAGAACCAGGAAGTCAGAGGAAGAGAGAGGAGAGGAACAGGAGTCAGAGAGAGGAAGATAGTGATGAGAACCAGGTAGTCAGTGAGACGAGTAGAGTGATTGTGAGAAACAGCGAGCAGAAGAGATGAGGATGAGAACAGAGTGCAGAGAAAGAGAGAGAGAACAGGGAGGTCATGAGAGAGAGAGGAATGAACAGGATCAGAGACGGAGGAGAGAAACAGGAAGTCAGAGAGAGAGAGGTAAGAAAGGAGTCAGAGAGAGAGAGGAGAAAACAGGAGTGCAGAGAGAGAGAGGAAGAACAGGAGTCAGAAGAGAGAGGAGAGACAGGTGTCAGAGAGAGAGGAGAGAAACAGTGAGTCCAGAGAGAGAGAGGAGAGAACAGGAGTCAAGAGAGAGAGGAGAGAAGCAGAGTCAGAGAGTTAGAGAGGAGAGAAACAGCGAGTAGAGAGAAGAGAGGAAGAAACAGGAGTCAGAGAAGAGAGATGGAGAGAAACAGGATCAGCAGAGAGAAGGAGAGAACAGCAGTTCAGAGAGAGAAGAGGAAGAGAACAGCGAGTCCAAGAGAGAGAGAGGAGAGAACAGGAGTCAGGAGAGAGAAGGAGAGAACAGGAGTCAGAGAGAGAGGAGAGAACAGGAGTCACGAGAGAGAGAGAGAACAGGAGTCCAGAGAGAGAGGAGAGACAGGAGGTCAGAGAGAGAGAGGAAGAGAACAGAGTCAGAGGAAAGGAGGAGAGAACGGATCAGATGAGAGAGAGGAGAGAACAGGAGTCAGAAGAGAGAGAGGAGAGAACAGGAGTCAGAGATGAGAGAGGAGAGAACAGGAGTCAGGAGAGAGGAGATGAACAGGAGTCAGAGAAGAGAGGAGAGAACAGGACAGAGGAGGGAGAGAACAGAGTCAGAGAAGAGAGAAAACAGGTCAAAGAGAGGAAGAACTAGGAGTCAGAGAGGAGAGGAAGAACAGGATCAGAGAGAGGGAGGAGTAGACCAGAGTCAGAGAGAGAGGAGAGAACAGGAGTCAGAGAGAGAGAGAGAACAGGAGTCAGAGAGAGAGAGAGAGGGAGAAGGATCAGAGAGAGAGGAAGAGAACAGGAGTTCAGATGAGAGAGAGAGGAGAGAACAGAGTCTATGAGAGAGAGAGGAGAGGAACAGGTCAGAAGAGAAGGAGAGAACAGATCAGAGAGAGAGAGGAGAGAAAACAGGAGTCAGAGAGAGAGAGGAAAGAGAACAGGGTCAGAGAGTAGAGAGAACAGGTGTCAGAGAGAGAAGAGAGAGAGTAAACAGAGTCAGTAGAGAGAGAGAGGAGAGAACAGGAGTCAAGAGAGAGAGAGAGGAAGAGAACAGCGAGTTCAGAGAGAGAAGAGGAGAGAACAGGGTCAGAGAGAGAGAGAGAAGAAACAGGAGTCACAGAGAAGGGGAGAGAACAGGAAGTCAGAGAGAGAGAGGAAGAAGAACCATGAAGTCAAGAGAGAGGAGAGAAAGGAGTCAGAGAGAGTAGTGAGAGAAGCAGGTCAGAGAGCAAGGAGATGAACGAGTGTCAGATGAGAGAGAGAAGAGAGAAGGAGTCAGAGAGAGAGAGGAGAGAAACAGGATCAGGAGAGAAGGAGAGAAACAGTTGTCAGAGAGAGAGAGGAAGAGAACAGAGTCAGACGAGAGAGAGAGAGAGAACTAGGAGTCAGAGAGAGAGGAAGAGGATTAGAACAGAGTCAAGGAGAGAGGGAGAGAACAGGATCAGAGAGAGAGATGAGGGAGAACAGGAGTCAAGAGTAAGAAGAATAGGAGTCAGAGGAGAGAAGGAGAGAACAGGATGTCAGAGAGAGAGAGAACATCGGTGTCATAAGATAGGAGGAGAACAGGAGTCAGAAGAGATTGAGGAAAACAGAAGTCAGAGAGAGTGGAAGAGAATCAGGAGTCAGAGAGAGAGGAGAGAACAGGAGTCAGAGAGATGAGAGAGAACAGGAGTCAAGAGATGAGACGAGAGGACGAGAATCAGGAGTCAAGAGATGAGGAGAGGATCATGGGTGAAGAGTCAGAAGGAGAGAGAGAGGAGAGAACAGGAGTCAAGAGAGAGAGAGAGGAGAGAACAGGAGTCAGAGAAGAGAGAGAACATGGAGTCGAGAGAGAGAGAGGATAGAACAGATCAGAAGAGAGAGGAAGTAACAGGTCAGAGAGAGGAGAGACAGGTCGTCAGAGAGAGAGAGAGGAAGAACAGGAGTCAGGAAGAGAGAGAGGAGAGAACAGGATCAGAGAGAAGGAGAGAGGTAGAGAATCAGGAAGTCAGAGAAGAGGAGGAGAGAAAGAGTCAGAGGAGAGAGAGAGGAGAGAACTAGGAAGTCAGAGAGAGGAGAGAACTTAGGAGTCAGACGAGAGAGAGGAGAAACAGGATCAGAGAGCAGAGAGAGAACACGGATCAGAGAGAGAGGGAGAAGAACAGGAGTCAGAGAAGGGAAGAGAACAGGTTCAGAGAGGAGAACGAGAGAGAACAGGAGGTCAGAGAGAGAGAGAGAGAACAGGACGTCAGAGAGAAGAGAGAGGAAGAGAAAAGGAGTTCAGAGAGAGAGAGGAAGAGGACAGGAGTCAGAAAGAGTAGGAGAGAACAGGAGTCAAGAGAGAAGAGGAGAGAAAAGAGCTCTAGAGAGAGAGAGGAGAGAACAGGAATCAGAGAGAGAGAGAGAGAAGACAGGAGTCCAGAGAGAGAGGAGAGAACAGGTGTCAGAGAGAGAGAGGAGAGAACAGGAGTCAGAGAGAGAAGATGGAGAGAACAGGAGTCAGAGAGAGAGGAGAGAGAGAGAACAGCGAGTCAGGAGAGAGAGGAAGAACAGTGAGTCAGAGAGAGAGGAGAAGAGGAAGAGAAACAGGATTTCAGAGAGAGAGAGGAGAGAACGAGTCAGAGAGAGTAGAGAGAGAGCAACAGGATGTCAGAGAGAGAGAGAGAGAAAGTCAGGAGTTCAGAGAGAGAGAGGAGAGAGAATCAGGAGTCAAGAGATGAGAGAGGAGAGATACAGTGAGTCAGAAGAGAGAGGAGAGAAAGGTGTTCAGATAGAGAGAGGAGTTAGAACAGGAAGTCCAGAGAGAAAGAGAGAACAGAGTCAGAGAGAGAGAGGAGAGAACGGAGTCAGAGAGAGAGAGCGAGGAACAGGGATCAGAGAGAGAGAGGAGAGAACAGTGAGTCAAGAGAGAGAAGAGGAGAGAACCAGGAGCAGAGAGGGAGGAGAGAAGAGTCAGAGAAGAGAGGAGAGAACAGGAAGTCATGAGGAGAGAGAGGGAGAACAGGAGTGCAGAGAGAAGAGAGGAGAGAACAGGAGTCAGAGAGAGAGATGAGAACAGTGTTCAGAAGAGAGGAGAGAACAGGAAGTCAGAGGAGGAGAGAGGAGAGAACAGGAGGTCAGGAGAGAGAGAGGAGAACAGGAGTCAGAGAGAGAGAGAGAGAACAGGAGTCAGTAGAGAGAGAGGAAGAACAGGATCAGAGAGGAGAGGAAGAGAACAGGAGTCAGAGGAGAGAGAAGTAGAGAACACGAGCCAAGGAGAGAGAGGAGAGAAACAGGAGTCAGAGAGATGAGAGGAGAGAACTAGGAGTCTAGAGAGAAGACGAGAGGAGAGAACAGGAGTCAGAGAGACGAGGAGAGAACAGAGTCAGAGAGAGAAGAGAGAGACAGAGTCAGAGGAGAGAGAGAGAGACAGGAGTCAGAGAGAGAGAGAGATACAGGAAGTCAAGAAAGAAAAAGAAAAAAAAGAGGGGGAAAAGGAAAGGGAAAAAAACATAGGAAAAAATAAAGTCAGAAGAGAGAGAGGAGAGAACAGGAGTCAGAGAGAGAGAGGAGAGAACTGAAGTCAGAGAGAGCGAGGAAAGAAACTAGGAGTCAGACGAGAGATGAGGAGAGAACCAGGAGTCAGAGAGAGAGGAAGAACAGGAGTCAGCAGAGAGAGGAGAGAGACAGGAGTCAGAGAGATGAGAGAAGAACAGGAGTCAGAGAAGTAGAAGGAGAGAAACAGGTGTAGAGAGAGAGAGAGAACAAGGAGTCAGAGAGAGAGGGAGAGAACTAGGGTCAGAGAGAGGAGGAGAGAACATGAGTCAGAGAGGAGGAGGAGAGAACAGGAGTCAGAGAGTAGAGGAGAGAACAGGCAGTCAGAGAGAGAGAGAGAGAGAGAACAGGAGTCAGAGGAGAGGAGAGAACGAGGAGTGCAGAGAGAGAGAGAGGAGAGAACAGGATCAGAAGAGAGAGAAGAGAGAAGCAAAGAAGGGTCCCAGAGAGAGGCAGAGAACGAGGATCAGAGAGAGAGAGGAGAGAACAGGAGTCAGAGAGGAGGAAGAAACAGGTTGTCAGAGAGAGCGAAGGAGATGAACAGGATGTCAGAGAGGAGAAGGAGAGAACTTAGGACGTCAGAGAGAAGAGAGAGAGGAGAGAACAGGATCCAGAATGAGAGAGAGAGAGAACAGAAGTCAGACGAGAGAGAGAAGGAGAGAACAGGAGTAGAGAAATGGAGAGATAACCAGAGTCAGAGAGAGAGAGGAGAGAATCAGGAAGTCAGAGAGAGAGGAGAGAAAAGGAGTCAGAGAGAGAGGAGAGAACAGGAGTCAGAGGAGAGGAGAGAACAGGTGTCAGAGAGAGAAGAGGAGAGAGAACAGGAGTCAGACGAGAGAGAAGGAGGAGAACAGGAAGTCAGAGATGAAGAGGAGAGAACGGTTCAGAGATGAGAGAGGAGAGAACAGGATGGTCAGATGAAGAGAGGACGAGAACAGGAGTCAGAGAGAGAGGACGAGAACAGCAGTGCGAGAGAGAGGGAGAGAACAGGTGTCAGAGAGAGAGGAGAGACAGAGTCAGAGAGAGAGGAGAGAACAGGAGCATGAGAGAGCAGAGAGAACAGAGGTCAGAGAGAGGGAGAAGAACGGATCAGAGAGAGAGGACGAGGAGAGACGGAGCACAGAGAGAGAGAGTAAGAGAACAGGAGTTCAGAGAGAGAGAGATGGAAGAAAGAGTCAGAGAAGAGAGAGAACAGGAGTCGAAGAGAGGAAGACAGGAAGTCAGAGAGAGAGGAGAGAAACAGGTGTCAGTAGAGAGAGAGAAACAGGATCAAGAAGAGAGGAGAAAGGAGTCAGAGAGAGGCAGGAGAGAACAGGAAGTCAGAGGAGAGAGGTAGAGAACAGAAGTCTAGACAGAGAGATGGAGAGAACAGGAGTCAGAGAGAGAGAGAGAGGAAGAGAACAGGAGCAGAGAGGAGGAGAGAACAGGAGTCAGAGAGAGAGAAGGAAGAACAGAGTCAGAGAGAGAGAGAGGAGAGAACATGGAGTCAAGAAGGAGAGAAACAGGAGTCAGAGAGAGAGAGAGAGACAGGAGTCAAGGAGAGGAGAGATAGCAGCGAGTCAGAGAGAGAGAGAACATGTCAGAGAGAGAAGAGGAGAGAACAGGAGTCCAGAGAGAGAGAGAGGAGAGAACAGGATCAGAGGAGAGAGGAGAGAGGAGAGAAACAGGAGTCAGAGAGAGAGAGGAGAGAACAGGGTAGCAGAGAGAGAACGAAGGAGAGAAACAGGAGTCCAAGAGAGGAGAGAAACAGGAGCAGAGAGAAGAGAGAGAGAACAGGAGCCAGAGAGGAGAGGTAAGCGAACATGAGGAGTCAGATGATGAGAGGAGAGAACCAGGAGTCCACGAGAGAGGAGAGAACAGGTGTCAGAGAGAGAGAGGAGAGAGAACAGGATCAGAGAGAGAGAGCAGAGAAACAGGAAGTCAGAGAGAGAGGAGAGAGAGAGAACAGGATGTTCAGAAGAGATAGGAGAGAACAGGAGTCCAGAGAGATGAGAGAGGAGAGAACAGGGAGTCAGAGAGAGAGAGGATAGAACAGGAGTCAGAAGAGAGATGAGAGTGAGAGAACAGGGAGTCAGAGAGAGAGAGAGAGAGAACAGGAGTCAGAGGAGATGAGGAAGAACATGGTTTGCAGAGAGAGAGGGAAGAGAAACTAAGGAGATCAGAGAGGAGAGAGAGTAGAACAGGTACCAGAGAGAGAGGAGAAACAGGAGTCAGAGAGAGAGAGAGAGAAAGGAGTCAAGTAGAGAGGAGAGAAAGTGAGTCAGAGAGAGAGAGAGAGAGTAACAGAGTCAGTAGAGAGAGGAAGAGGGAGAGAAACAGGAGTCAAGAGAGAGAGGAGAGAACAGGAGTCAGAGAGAAAAGAGAGAAGAACAGGAGTCAGAGAAGAGTAGAGAGAGAACAGGAGTCAGAGAGAGAGAGAGGATGAGAACAGGATTCAGAAGAGAGAGAGAGGAGAGAACAGGAGTCAGATGAGAGGATGGAGAGAGACAGGTTCAGAGAGAGAGAGGAGAGAACAGGAGTCAGAGAGAGAGAGAGGAAGAAACTAGGAGTCAGAGAGAGAGGAGAGAGGATGAGAACAGGAGTCAGGAGAGAGATGAGGTAACAGAGTCAGGAAGAGAGAGATGAGGAGAGAAACAGATCAGAGAGAGAGTAGAGAGGAGAGAACAGGAGTCCAGAGAGAGAGAGAGGAGAAGACAGGAGTCAGAGAGAGAGAGGAGAGAACAGGAGTCAGAGAGAGAGAGAGGACGAAGAACAGGAGTCAGAGAGAGAGGAGATGGGAGAGAACAAGGAGTCGAGAGAGAGAAGAGGAAAGAACAGGAGCAGAGAGAGAGAGAAGAGGAACAGGAGTCAAAGAGAGGAGGAGAGAACAGGTGTCAGAGAGAGAGAGGAGAGAACTAGGAGTCAGAAGAGAGGGAAGGGAGGAAACTAGGTGTCAAAGAAGATGGAGGAAGACAGGAGTCACGAGAGATGAGGAGAGGAACAGGTGTCCCAGAGAGAGAAGAGGAGAGAAACAGAGTCAGAGAGCAGAGATGAGGAACAGTGTCAGAGAGAGAGGAAGAGACAGTGTCAGAGAGAGAAGGAGAGACAGGAGTCAGAGAGAAGAGAGAGAAAGTGTCCAGAGAGAGAGGAGAGAACAGGAGTCAGAGAGTAAGAGGAGAAGAACAGGAGTCAAGAGAGAGGAGAGAACAGGAGTCAAGAGAGAGAGAGAACAGGAGCTCAGAAGAGAGACGGATGAAATCAGGAGCAGAGAGAGAGGAGAGAACAGGAGTCAGAGAGAGAGGAGAGAACAGGAGTCAGAGAGAGAGAGGAGAGAATCAGGAGTCAAGAGGAGAGAGGTAGAGAACAGAGTCCAGAGAGAGAGAGAGGAGAGAAACAGGAGTCAGAGAGAGAGAGAGGAGAGAACAGGAGTCAGAGAGGTGAGAGATGGAGAACAGGAGTCAGAGAAGAGAGAGGAGAGAACATGAGTCAGAGAGAGAGGAGAGAACAGAAAGTCAGAGAGGAGAGAGGAAGAACAGGACTCAGAGAGAAGAGAGGAGAGAACAGAGTCCAGAGAGAGAGAGAGGAGAAACAGGAGTCAGATGAGAGGGAGAGGAGAGAACAGAGTCAGAGAGAGAGAGAGAGACACAGGTTCAGATTGAGAGAGGAAAGTGAGTCAGAGAAGAGGAGGAGAGAACAGGAGTCAGAGAGAGAGAGCGGAGAGAAGCAAGGGATCAGAGAGAGAGAGAGACAGGAGTCAGAGAGAGAGAGGAAGAAAAGGAGTTCAGAGAGAAAGAGAGGAGAGAACAGAGCAGAGAGAGAGATGAGGAAGAGACATGAGTCAGAGAGAGAGAGGAGAGAACGAGAGTCAGAAGAGAGAGAGAGAGAACAGTGTCAGCAGAGAGAACGGATACAGGAGTCAGAGAGAGAGAGGAGAGAACAAGAGTCAAGATGAGAGAGAGGATGAGAACAGGATCAGAAGAGAGAGAGAGAGAACAGTGATCAGAGAGAGGAGAGAGAGAACAGGAGTCAAGAGAGAGAGAGAGAGAATAGGATCCGAGAGAGAGGAGGAACAGGAGCAGAGAGCAGAGAGGAGAAACAGGAGTCAGAGAGTAGAGGAGAGAACAGGAGTCAGAGAGAGAAGAGGAGAGAACAGGAGTCCAGAGAAGAGAGAGAGGAGGAACAGGAGTCAGAGAGAGGAGGGAGAGAACAGGAGTCAGAGAGAGAGAGAGGAGAGAACTAGGATCAGAGAGAACGAGAGAAGGAGAGAACAGGAGTCCAGAGAGAGAGAGATGAAGAACAGTGTCAGAGAAGGTGAGGAAGAGAACAGGCAGTCCAGAGAGAGAGAGAAGAACAGGAGTCAGAGAGAGAGAGGAATGAACAGGATCAAGAGAGAAGAGTGAGAGAACAGGAGTCAGAGAGAGGAGAGGAAGAACAGGATCAGAGAGAGAGAGAGGAGAGATACAGGAGTGAGAGAGAGGAGGAACACGAGTCAGAGAGAGGGAAGGAGAGAACAGGAGTCAGAGAGATGAGGAGAGGAACAGGAGTCAGGAGAGAGAGGAGAGAACAGGCAGTCAGAGAGAGAGGAGAAGTAATCAGGAGTCAAGAGAGAGGAGGAAGAACAAGGAGTCAGAGAGAGAGGAGAGAACAGGAGTCAGAGAGAGAGGAGCAGATACAGGAGTCAGAGAGAGAGGAGAAGAGAACAGGAGCAAGGAGAGGAGAAGAGAGAACAGGAGTCAGAGAGAGAGAGAGGGGGAAACAGAGTCAGAGAAGAGAGACGGAGAGAACAGAGTCAGAGAGATGAGAGGAGAGACAGGAGTCAGAGAGAGAGAGAGAGAAACCGGAGTCAGAGAGAGAGAGGAGAGAACAGAGTCAGAGAAGCAAGGAGGAAGAAACAAGGTGCAGAGAGAGAGAGGAGTAGAACAGGAGTCAGAGAGAGAGAGGAGAGAACATCAGAAGAGAGCAGAGGAGAGAACAGGAGTCGGAGAGAGAGCAGAAACAGGGATCAGAACGAGGGAGGAGAGAAAGGAGTCAAGAGAAGGAGAAGAGGATTCAGTAAAGAGGAGAGACTCAGGAGTCAGAGAGGTGAGGAGAGACAGAAGTCGAGAGAGGGAGGAAGAGCACAGGAGTAGAGAGAGAGAGAGAACAGGTAAGCAGAGAGAGCGGAGAGAACAGGAGTCAGAGAGAGAGAGGAGATGAACAGGAGTCAGAGAAGAGGAGTAGAGAACAGGAGTCAGAGAAGAGGAGGAGAGAACAGTGAGTCAGAGAGAGAGACGGAGAGAAGAGGAGTCAAGAGAGAGAGGAGAGAAGCAGGAGTCAGAGAGAGAGAGGAGAGAACAGGGAAGTCAGACGAGAGAGAGGAGAGAACCAGGATCAGAGAAGAGACGAGGAGAGAAAACAGAGTCAGTGAGAGAGAGAGAGAACAGAGTCAGAAGAGAGAGGAGAGAAGAGGAGTCAGAGAGAGAGAGGAGAGAACAGGAGTTCAGAGAGAGAGAGGAGAGAACAGGAGTCAGTAGAGTAGAGAGGAGAGAACAGATCAAGAGAGATGAAAGCGAACAGGAGTTCAGAGAGAGTAGAGAGGAGAGAACAGCGAGTCAGAGAGAGAGAGGAGAGAACAGGGAGTCAGAGAGAAGAGGAAGAAACAGGAGTCAGAGAGGAGGAGAGAACAGGATCAGAGATGAGAGATGAGGATGCACGACCAGGAGTCAGAGAGAGAGAGGAAGAACAGGAGTCAGAGCAGAGAGGAGAGAACAGGAGATCAGAGAGAGAGAGAGGAGAGAACAGGTAGTCAGAGAAGAGAGAGGCAAGAGAACAGAGTCAGAGAGAGAGAGGTGAGAGAACAGGAGTCAGAGAGAGAGAAGGAGATAACACAGATCCAGTTAGAGAGAGATGAGGAAGAACAGGAAGTCAGAGAGAGAGAGAGAGAACATGAGTCCAGAGAGAGAGACGGAGAGAAGCAGGAGTCAAGAGATGAGAGGAAGAGAACTAGGAGTCAGAGAGTAGTAGGAGAGAACCGGATCAAAGAGAGAGGCAAGAGAACGGAAAGTCAGAGAGAGGAGAGAAAGGAGTCAGAGAGAGAGAGGAGAGAACAGGAATCAGAGAGAGAGATGAGACAGGGTCAAGAGAGAGAGGAGAGAACAGGATCAGCAGAAGAGAGAGAGAACAGGATCAGAGAGAGAGAGGAGAGAACAGGAGTCAGAGAGAGAAGGAGAGAACAGGAGTCAAGAGAGAGAGGAGAACAGGAGTCAGAGCAGAGAGGAGAGAACAGATCAAGAGAGAGAGGAGAGAACATGAGTCAGAGAGAGAGAGAGGATGAGAACAGGCAGTCAGAAGAGAAAGAGAGAGGAGAGAACAGAGTCCACGAAAGAAGAGAGGATAGAACAGGAGTCAGGAGAGAGAGAGGAGAGAACAGAAGTCAGAGAGAGAGAGAGGAGAGAACAGGACAGAGAGAGCGAGAGTAGAGAACAGGAGTCAGAGAGAGAGAGAGAACAGGAGTCAGAGAGATGAGAGAGAGAGAACAGGTAGTCAGAGAGAGGAGAAGGAACAGGAGTCAGAGAGAGGAGAGAGAGAACAGTGTCAGAGAGAGGAGAGAGAACAGGAGGTCAGAAACGCGGGAGAAACTGGAGTCAGTAGAGAGAGAAGAACGTAGTCAGAGAGAGAGAGAGAGAAACAGGATCAAGAGCAGAAGGAGAGAACAAGATTCAGAGAGAGAAGAGAGGATAGAACAGAGTCAAGAGAGAGAGAGAGAGAAACAGAGCAGATGAGAGAAGCGAGAGATACAGGAGTCAGCAGAGAGAGGAGAGAACAGAGTCAGAGAGAGAGGAGAGAAACAGGAAGTCAGAGAGAGCAAGGAGAGAACAGATCAGAGAAGAGAGAGGAGAGAACAGGATGCCATGAGAAGAGAGAAGGAAGAGAACAGGAGTCAGAGAGAGAGAGAGAAAGGAGTCAGAGAGAGAAGGAAGATACAAGTCAGAGAGAGTAGAGGATAAACAGAGTCTCAGAGAGAGAGAGAGGAGAGACAGGAGTCAAGAGAGAGAGAGAACAGGATCAGAGAGAAGGAGAGAACAGGATCAGAGAGAGAGAGAGGAGAAAAGGAAGTCAAGAGAGCAGAGAGAGGAGAGAACAGGAGTCAGAGAGGAGAGAGAAAACAGGAGTCAGAGAGAGAGGATAGAACAGGAGTCAGAGGGAGAGAGAAGAACTAAGGAGTCCAGAGAGTAGAGGAGGAGAACAGGATCCAGAGAAGAGAGAGAGGAAGAACAGGATCAGAGAGAGAGAGAGAACAGTCAGCAGAGAGAGGAGAGAACAGGAGTCAGAGAGGAGAGGAAGAACAGAGTCAAGAGAGAGGAGAGAACATGAGTCAGAGAGAGAGAGAGAACGAGGTGTCAGAGAGAGAAGACAGAGTCAGAGAGAGAGAGAGAAACAGAGCAGAGACAGAGAGGAGAAAGACAAGAGAAGAGAAGAGAACAGAGTCAGAAGAGAGAGGAGAGGAACAGGATCAGAAGAGGAGACAGGAAGTAGAGAGCAAGAGACGAAAGATCCAAAGAGTAGAGAGAGAACAGAGTCAAGGAGAGAGAAGAACAGATCAGAGACGAGAGTGAGAGAAGACAGAAGGAAAGAAAACAGCAAGAAGAAGAAGAGAAGAATAAGAAGAGGAGGGAGAAAAACAATAGAGAGGAGAAACACAATCAAGATGGAGAACAGGAGTCAGAGAGAGAGAGGAGAGAACAGGAGTCAGAGAGAGAGAGGAAGAACAGGAGTCTAGAGAGAGAGGAGAGAAAGGAGTCAGAGAAGAGAAGGAGAGAAACAGGGAAGTCAAGAGAGAGAGGAGAGAAGCAGGAGTCAGAGAGGAGGAGAGAGAACAGGAGGTTTCCGAGGAGAGGAAGAGAAACAGGAGCAGAGAGAGAGGAGAGAACAGGTGTAAGTGAGAGAGAGGAGAGAACAGGAAGTCAGAGAGAGAGGAGAGAACAGGAGTCAGAGAGAGAGGAAGAACAAGGATCAGAGAGAGGAGGAGCGAACAGAGTCAGAGAGAGAGAGCAGAGAGAACAGGACGTCAGAGAGAGAGGAGAGAACAGGAGTCAGAGAGAGCAAGGAGAGAACAGAGTCAGAGAGAGAGAAACGAGTCACACACGAGAGGAGAGAGAGACAAGTAGTCAGAGAGAGAGGAGAGAATCGGAGTCAGAGAGAGAGGAGAGAACAGGAGTCAGAGAGAGGGATGGAGAGAACAGAGTCAGAGAGATGATGGAGGAACAGGAGTCAGAGAGAGAGGAGAGAACAGGTAGTCAGAGAGAGGGAGGAGAGAACAGGAGTCAGAGAGAGAGAGGAGAGAACAGGGGTCAGAGAAGAGAGAGAGAGAACAGTGAGTCAGAGAGAGAGGAGAGTAACAGTGTCAAGGAGAGATGTAGGAGAGAACAGGAGTCAGAGAGAGAGGAGAGAGAACAGGAGTCAGAGAGAGAGTGAGAGAACAGGTGTTCAGTGAAGAGAGAGGATGAGAAGGAGTCAGAGAGAGAGGAGAGAACAGGAGTCAGAGAGAAGAGAGGAGAAGAAAACAGAGTCAGTGAGAGAGAGGGTAGAACAGGAGTCAGAGAGAGGAGAGAACGAGTCAGAGAGAGAGGAAGAGAACAGGAGTGAGAGAGCGAGAGAGAAAGGAGTCCAGAGAGAGAGGAGAAAGAACAGGTGTCAGTCGAGTAAGAGAGAGAGAACAGGAGCAGAGAGAGAGAGGAGAGAACAGGAGTCAGAAGAGAGGAAGAACCAGGTGCATGTGAGAAGCAGGAGGAGGAACAGGAGTCAGAGAGAGAGGAGAGAAGAACAGGAGTCAGATGAGAGAGAGGAGAGACAGGGAGTCAGAAGAGCGAGAGGAGAGAACAGGATCACAAGAGGAGGAGGAGAAACAGGAGTTCAGAGAGAGAGGAAGGAGAACAGGGAGTCAGAGATGAGAGGAGAGAACAGTGTCAGTGAGAGATTAGAGAGAACAGGAGTCCAGAGAGAGAGGAGGAGAACAGGAGTCACGAGAGAGATGGAGTGAGAACAGGTGTAGTGAGTAGAGGAGAGAGAACAGTGAGTCAAGAGAGAGTAGCGAGAGAAAACAGGAGTCAGAGAGGAGAGAGGAAAAAGAACAGGAGTCAGAGAGAGAGAGGAGAGAACAGGAGTCAGAGAGAGGTAGTGAGAGAGGAACAGGATCAGAGGAGACGAGAGGAGAGAAAGGAGTCAGAGAGAGAGAAGGAAGAGAACAGGTGTCAGTGAGAGAGGAGAGAGAAAGGGAGTCAGAGAGAGAGGAGAGAGAACAGGAGTCAGAGAGAGAGAGAAACAGGAGTGGAGAGAGAGAGAGAACAGGAGTCAGGAGAGAGAGAGAGAGAACAGGAGTCAGATGAAGAGGATGAGAAGCAGTAGTTCAGAGAGAGAGAGGAGAGAAACAGGAGTCAGAGGTAGAGAGAGAAACAGGAGTCAGAGAGAGAGGAGAGAAAGGAGTCCAGAGAGAGAGGAGAGAACAGAGTCAGAAGAGAGGAGATAGAAAACAGGAGTCAGAGAGAGGAGAGGAGAGACAGGATGCAGAGAGAGAGGAGAGAAACAGGAGTCAAGAAGAGAGAGGAGAGAACAGGAGTCAGAGTAGAGAGAGGAGAGAACAGAGTCCAGAGAGAGAGGAGAGAACAGCGAGTCAGAGAGATGAGGAGAGAACAGAGTCAAAGAGAGAGAGGATGAGAACAGGAGTCAGAGAGAGGAGAGAGAAACAGGAAGTCAGAGAGAGAGAAGAACTAGGTGTCAAGAGAGAGAGGAGAGTAACAGGAGTCAGAGAGAGAGAGAGACAGACTCAGAAGGGAGGAGAGAGTAAAAGGAGCAGACCAGGGGCGGACTCACCGTGGCTTTCCTCTCTCGACCTCTGTGTCAAGTGTGTCCATACTGCCCAAACGTTCTCGTGTTTCCAAAGACCAAATATTAAACTATTCCCTCCAGTATAACCGGTAAATTTCTGAAGACAAAACTGCACGGCGCTTGGTTCACAGTTCTTACATAACTTTCATACGAAGTCGTATGAACCCACGTCGTTACGTTATTGCAGGTTAGTTGTGTGCTGCTGTATAAGAAGCGACAGCCGCACGTCCGAAGCAGTCTCCGTGTGGACGCACATCGTGCGTCGGTGATTCTGAAAGACACAACTTACATTCTCTCACCAACAAAAAATAAACGCAGCGATTTTGGGAAACGCAAGAAATCGTGACGACCAAGAAGACTGTAACAGCTGTGGTTTGTGACCCGAGCCGTTACATTCGTCTTAAACCTCGCTGGAGACAATGCATGGGAATGAGTTTCTCTAAGTCTGGTTTTGACACTATTGCCTTAGGGTTGGGTCACCGCGAGTATATTCTCGGTTTCTAAAAGTCCCGGTTCGGAACCGTTAAGTGAAGACGTTTGTATTTTGATTTTCTTTTCAATTCCTAAATGCAGTTCTGATTTGCGGTCCGCACTAGCGGCGTCCGGAATGCGTTTGGAAGGTGTGTGGGTGGACTACATTTCAAAAATGTCTGCAGCAGAATGCATTCTCATACCTCTTTGTTACTTCACATTGTTCCACAAACGTGTCAGACGGCAGATAAACTGAGTTTCCAACGGGTCAGAGGGAAGCAAACATTATTCCGTCAATGAATCATTCAGATATATCTTGGTTTAAGTTTTAGACTCCAGCAGAGGAGGGTTTTAACATGGTTGCTATTTGGCTCGGTTTGATACACCGTGCCCGGTGCTAGTTTTCCCCCAAACTCACGCTAATCATTCTATTTTTCATTCACTTCCTTTTTACAAACACATCCAAAACTGATGTTCCTTACCTTAAAGTTACTGGTCAGGCTCTTTGTAATGATGAAGACAGGAAACACGCTGTTCACCTGCCGAGGACCGCGAAAAGTCTGCTCCTCCATGTGATAATCCATGAAAAACTCCCAAGACACGATGCACGAGTGTCCTTGTGCTTTGGTTTGGTCAAATCTGTCAGTCTGTCCAACGATAAGCCTCCAGTATTCTCACTTCAGCTGTTTTTTCAGCGGTTTACAGAGCCATGTTTACATTTCAGCCGCTCTGAGGCGATGTACTGTAGCGGAGCCGCATAAACACAGTTACGCAAAGTGGAGCGTATAATGCCAACAAATATTGTTTTTTATGCAAATAAGGCGCGGGTCATATTTATTGTTTGCCCTCGGGCCGCCTATTGAAAAGGTCCAGTGCGTGTGTGTGTGTGTGTGTGTGTGTGTGTGTGTGTGCGCGCGTGCGTGCGTGCGCGTGCGTGTGCGTGTGTGTGCGCGTGTGCGTGCGCGCGTGTGTGTGTGTGCGCGTGTGTGCGTGCGCGCGCGCGCGTGTGCGTGCGTGTGTGTGTGTGTGTGCGCGTGCGTGCGCGCGCGCGTGCGTGTGCGCGCGCGTGCGTGCGCGCGTGTGTGTGTGTGTGTGTGTGTGTGTGTGTGTGCGTGCGTGTGTGTGCCTGTGTTCCTTGTTTTTTAAATTCATTTGTTTTTATGTAAAGCACTTTCTGTTGCCTTATGGCAGGAAAAGTACTTAAGAAATAAAATTTGATTTGATTTTGATTTGAAGTCACCTGGCAAATAAAAAAATGGCCTGTGAAAGGCTTTTTCAAATTAAAAAAATTATCTTTTTTTTTTCTCTCCTGCACCTCAAAGAATCGGAATCGAGAATTGTTTAGAACAGGAATCGATAGTGAGAATCGGAATTGGAACCGGAATCGTTCAAATGCAAACGATGCCCAACCCTACTATTCCTCTGATCTAATTGTATTCACGGGCGAATGCTAACATATAAGGGCGATTCCACAGACGCCGTCTCTATTGGTTGCGTTCACATGACGTCACAACATTCTAAAGAGCCATCTCTGGAATGGCCCTTATATGGTCATGTTTGAAGCGGTCAGAGGGAAAACAAAGAATCTAAAATTTCTATAATGTCTCCAAAACTACAAATTGTTACAAATTCCCAGCTGCCAGGACGGTTTGTGGTGGACGGTTTGTGCAATGCAGCCCTGCCTTGATTCACCATCTCTGTACAGGTGTGTCTGTGTAAGCTCTATGCAGGTGTGCGAGAAAGGGCGTGGTCCAAACTGAACAACACCTCTACGCTCAAATATCCATGTGTGACTAATACGACATTATGGTTTATTTTAGGGGAGTTAGTTTATTATTTGAGGTTAATAGATTTCTTTCATTATGAAGTTCCTAATTATGTGTTTGTGTTATTGTTTCCTTCTTTAGAAAACATAGATGTGAAGAGGTGAATAAATATTGAAAAGCAAACCTCCAGTGACTGTTCTCTTTAACCAGAGGAGCTATAGTGTTCAGCACCATCTTTGAGCTCGCAACCAAAATATATAGTTTCTACCCAATGAAGAGGAGCTCATAACAGCTCATAAATAGCCCATTCCTCTCTGCTGTGACTGATATTTCAATGTAAAACTATCACATCCAAATGTAATGTTTCAGTTTATCCCTGTCTAGTAAAGAAACACTGCTTTAGAATGTGGTGATGTCACGTGAACGCAGCCCGACTGTTGAATAACGGTGGAACTGAATCAGAATCTGTTCATCAGTTTCTGTGCAGCACAAACAAACCTGAAACAGATCGTTGGTATTGTTCTCTGAGGTCCTGGACCTCGAAGGCGTGAGAGGTGGTGTTTTTTTGTTTTTTTCGCCTCTCGGATGAATATTTTTCCATAACCGGCGTGCGCTGGCGACGAGGCTGCGGTTGCCATGGCGTCTCCGCGGCGACAGGAGGATGCAGAGGTTTCTTGTAATTAGCGCGTGACGGCGGGAAGTGGACACGGCTCTGTGCTCATGGGCAAGACACCGTTTAAACCAGTGAACAGAAGCATAGTCTCTACTTTACTGGCTGAGAATATTTGACAAAGATGGGCACTCAATGTATTTTAAGGTTTCAAAAGTATTATTTCCTCATGAAGCCATTTCAGTCCTGTTGGTCCATTTTCTCGCGCTTTATCCGGGACACGGAGGCAGCTCTGAGCAGAGAGGTCCAGGAGGTCCAGGAGGTCCAGGAGGTCCAGGAGGTCCAACAAACTGCACATGTGTTGACTTACATTCAGGTGAGGTGTCTCATACAGGGTTTGGTTGTCTCTTAGCGGAGCTGCAGGATCTTGTAATGATGAGCCTTATATCTGTTAAAGCCTTTGTGTGGCTGCTGTTTGGGGCCGTTCCTTCACATCGCTGTTGCTGCCTCGATAACTCCACATCTCAGAGCGTTGCTCGTGTCGGCTCGTTATTCTCAGACGTAGAACTTTTCCCACCGACAAAATGCAGAGAGACATTTCACTTTCAAACAGCGTTGTTTTCATCAACGAGGACGATAATGATGTCATTTCACTGACGCACCTTTTTTTAATGACGCTAACGTAACGAAGACGAGCTACAAACAGCTGTTTGGCTAAAGACATCGACATCACAGGGACTTTACCTTTAGGACAGTTTTAAACACTGTAGTGTGTGAACTCAGAAAGCTGCTGATGAACGAATGTGCAGACGGAGCTGAAGCGACGATCAGAGGAGAGAAAAGTCCTGCTCACAAAGACACTTCTGCCTTTTCTGTCAACAGCTTCAAAGCCAAGAGATTATTATTATTATTATTATTTATCCCAATTTCCAAAACGTATCGAAATTAATTATAACTTTTTATAATAAAACTGACAAAAACGTGACTAAAACTATCACATTTAGAAAGTAAAAGGGCTGCCAAAAAACAACACTGCTTTCAAGATGACTTTTTGCATAAAGTGCAATGTTTTTTTTCAAAGTCTATTCAACACATAAACACATAATAGTTTTCTAGTATGTGCTGTTTTTATGTGTGATTGTATTACTGTATTTTGTGTCTTTGAGTGTCTTGAAAAGCGCTACACAAATAAAATGTATTATTATTATAATCTGGTAGTTATCAGACGGTACCTGCGAGGAGGTCATCTGATGCCAAATACTCGTCCTGTTAGTGTGAGCAGGACTGATGGTTCTAAAGGCCAGTCTTTGAGCCCGTGAGATGATGTGTAAATCTGCATTGTTCTTTAGTCTGGGAGCCTGTTCCATTGTTTGATGGCTTTAAAGGAAAAGGCAGACTTTCTTTTGGAACATTTTAGTCGCCCCTGGATACAGACCTTAACGCTCTGTTTGTTAGCTGAGTACATATGTTTTAAAGGGGGTCATTAAGAGTACCTGATCAAGTTGTCAAAGCTTAGTATACTGTATTTTAAGAATATTGCAGTGGTGGAGCCGCGAGGCTTTTTATTGAGGATTTTCAAGGCCTGGTTATGTAATGATCTAAGGGGTTTAAAAGGGTCTGTTTGGCCTGAGACCATGATGACATACAGTACATGATACGTGATATAATCATTGCATTGAGATACGATTTTGCTGCTTCCAATGACACAGAGCTCCTGATGTGCTGGAAGTTAGAGATGTTACATTTCAGAACACGGCAAATCTTTTTAACATGGTTTGTAAAGTGTAGACTTCTTCAACAATTTGGATCATAAAACGATCCACATAGATCATTGATATTTACCGTATAATATGGCGCACTCACACGTGACGTCCCTTCACGCTGCATTTAAAGAGTTAAAACTACAATGAGAAACATTTATTTTTAGGGCAGAGGGTAAAGAGCCAAAAGAACCAAACACTCTTGTTTCTTATTGAATAAAACCGTCCTGAAGAGCAGTGTTGTCAGGAGGATCTGAGGGTTTAAGGACGATACTGACCAGACTCCTCTGTTTTTTGAGAGGAATAATCTCTGCGTTGTGACGGAGTTCGTCTCTTCGTCTCCGGCGTTCGCTGTGATTTGATTTCACGGAGAAAGCCCTTCATTAGAGTTGTGTCAGACGAGGCTTTTCTCTTGTGTCTGACGGATGTTTCCCGTCTCGCTCCAGCGCCGCACAAACGACTGTTTCTGCAGATCAGCGTGTGAGGAAACGGGGCTTTAATCAGTTTATTCCCTCAGCGTTTCATTAGAGGCAGAAACAGAAACAGAATCCCTTCAAAGTCATGTATGAACCTCGCACTTCACTCAAGAGGATTTTAATTTACAGACAGATATGATTAACTAAAGGAACGCTGTTGGACTTCATTAACCTGGAGGAAGTCCAAGCTTTATTTGAAGAGCTCTTTTCCAAAACGCGATAAACGGCATTTAAAAAAAAAATGAGTTTGTCATGTCATTTTGCTGTGTACTGAACCTATTCACTGCTCCATCAACGTTTCAGTTCAAATTGCTATATTTCCTTGTTAAAATGTAGTACAAGATGCTGTTCTTTTCCAAACCGCGATAAGCGCCGAACCTCTTTTTAGCCTAAACGCGATACATCCTCTCGTTGAACGTTCAACGCCATCCAACAAGGCGGCGCTCTGAACAGAGGTTTGTTTATGTTCATTCATTCCTCAAACGAGTGTTTTAAACACTTTTGATTACCTTGAGGAGTCGGTGAGACCTACAGCTGGGGGTAGAAAACGCCAACTGGACAAAGAAACGTAGCGTAAACAATAACGCACGTGCAGGAAGTAAACAAACTGGAACCCAGGCCGAGAGAGGGAACACTGAGGAGTGGAGCTGATCCAAGCGAAACTTTGACACAGATTTAGCCACTTTTCAAACCTTCTGTGACTATTTTGGAAACAGGGCAAATGTTATGTGACCCTCCAGGGTTTTAATAAAGTCACCATCGCGTCCTCAAAGCACATCCAGCGGCTCCGTGTGCAGGTCAGTCCCACGCCTCAAAATAACTCCTCCGATCGGCGCGAGTGTCTCGTCTTCTCTCGGGTCTGTTTTATGATCGATCACAAACACAAACGCTCCGTCTAAACTCGCCTTTACACCAGATAACAAATAATCCAAGTCTGCGGTAACAACAAAACTACATAAATCTGCACTGACATCGATGTCATGTTCCACTAATGGCAGCGAAACGCTTCCTGTTGTCCCTACAAAATAAAACCCGTCAATGTTCCAGCCGCTGGGAGAGCGTTTGCAATGTTAATTAATAATGGGCTGTATGCACGGTTCACTTCCACGTTTTATTTTTACTATTTAGTTTATTTTAATATTCATTTTATTTGGCTTTTATTTATTTCATGCATTTGCAAGCATTTAATTTATTCATTTATAGTATTAAGAGTTCCTGATTATATGTTGCATGTTCTCTTGTTTGTTATTTAAAAAAGACAATCCATCAATTTAGGGAAAACATTGATGGATTTATAGCGTTTTGGAAAAAAAAATAAAATTAACTTTGAATTTATAATCAACAAAATTGTTGTTTGATTTAATCATTGTTCAACATGTTCAGACTGAGCCAAAGAAACATTTTAACAGGACAAATTGAAAATTCACAAAATGTATGGGTGGAGGTAAAAAATGTACTTTTCCTGAAAACTACTGAAATGGATTTATAGCGTTTTGGAAAAGAGCTCCTCATTTCTGTTTATCCGAGTTCAAATGAAAAGCCCTTTCTGTCGGTGACTCTCAGTCTTCAAACACATTAGTTTTATTTCACAATTTCAGATTTGGTCTTAGTTAAAACATATTGTTGTCAATAGAACAAGCACATGTGTCTCTTGGAGAATGGAGTGAATGAATAATGACGACAGTGCGGCTTTGAGAAACAAAGATGAACTTGAAATGAGGATCCTCACCTTTGTGTCTTCGCGTTTAGACAACTGGACAGATTGTTTAATGACCGTCATGTTTTGTGACTGTAACTGCACTGTCTGTGAAAGGTGCTTTAAATATATCACTTAACCTCAAACCTTTGTCGTGGAATTTCTTACCACAATAAAGGAAACAAAGCTTGGAAGTATTGTCTAATTCAAAAGTGCAATTGATTTAACACACGTGTGGCGAGCCGACACACAGAAATCCATGGTGAATCACAGCATGGGGGTGGTAATGCTCAGGTGTCGATGCAGGCGTCCAACTGGCTCATCACCTTTTGTGATGTTTAGAGGGAGGGCCATCTATTTTCTTAGGTGTAGTAAGGGCAATCCGAAGGGGCCTTTGTCTGGCGGTGAGAAACTCAGCATGTGCTTCAGCCGAGAGGAGCTAAAGACAGGGATGAGTCTGGACATTGTTAAGCGGGGCAGACGGTTCTTCACAGTTAGTGCATTGCTGCGACTGGTTTTAGTTTAATTAACTCTAAAAACTGCCATTACACCTTAACCCAGCACCTTTTCTCCAGTTCGACTTTACCCAAATCTAAAAACTTCTCCACTGGAGCTGACAGTCTCATTTGAAAGCTAAGACCTACAAAACTGATAGTAACTTTGTGTCATGTTTTTTCGTAGTTTATTGTTGCTTTAACATCATGTCATGGAGCGGGGTCCATTACATATGTTTAAAGTATGTTTGTGGTGTGTAAAAGAAAGACATACACAAATGAACTGTTTTAAAAATGTTTATTAATTGAAATTGTTAGAAGGTCAAAAGAGTCCCCAGGGAGGCGGAGATTCATCCACTCTGCATGAAGGGGAGGGGTGTCCTGGGTTTTAGCTTTATTGAACTTAGGATCCCCCACCTTAACATGGTGGAGCGTTTGAGCCTGAATGATCCTGGAGCCTCTACCTTAACGTGGTGGAGGGGTTTGAGCCTGAATGATCCTGGAGCTCTGTTGTCGGGGGCTTCGTGCCCCTGGTAGGGTCTCCCATGGCAAACAGGTCCTAGGTGACGGGTCAGACAAAGAGCAGTTCAGAAGCCCCTTATGAGAGACCAACAGGCCCGGTTAGAACCATGAGGCCGTCCTTCTGTGGACCCACCACCTGCAGGAGGAGCCATAGGGGCTGATGCAGCTCCAACAGCTGCCCCCATCGGACAAGTGGAAGGAAACGGATAGATGGATTTAGTATATTGTAAAATTAGAAATGCACCGCTAAATTAATAAAGATATATATTTTTGTAGCCAAGCTTGTTGTAATTGTGTTCACTGTTTTATTGTTATAATAATTGGAATCTGTGTAATTATTTGATACCTGTACTTACCTGTGTTTGTTATGGTAGTGTCCAGCAGCCTCAGTCACTCTGCAAAGGCTGAGTGCTGCATGGCGTGTTATTGAACGTGGTTTTAGCTCTCTTTGTAAATAATATAAATAAATTGCACCTTGGGTCTGCACATGGAAATCCTCCAGAATGCAGGAAGGGCCACTGTGACCTGGCAAACGTCACACATCACCTTTTTCCGTCGCTTTATTGATGGTTTTCTTTGTTGAGTTTTCATCACGTTTTTATCATTCAATGTTTTTTTATGTTTTTTGTTGCGTTTTCGTCTCTTGTCACTTCTCTGTCGTGTTTTTGTTGTTTTTGTCTTTAGTCGTACTTGTTGTCACTTTTCCATTGTGTTATTGTTGCTTTTCTGGCATGTTTTTTGTCGATCTTTTGACAGAAGCTTTTAGATTTGGGTAAAGCCAAACTGGAGAAAATGTGCTCGGTTCAGGCGGGGGTTAAGAGGTTAAATGTGTTTTTCCTTTTGCAAAGCCTCAGTTAACTCAGGACAAACTGATAAAAACACTGAGCTGCAGAATGAAAGACGGACCGAGGGATTATTGTGTCTTCTTCAGCGGTTCATTAAATATGACTCGCGTCTTGTTTCATGGGTCGTTCACGTCACAAAGGGAGGTCAGTGACATGAACGCTCTGACAGAGAACACACACGTACGTCGAGCTCTCAGCGTTTCATTGACTGTGGGCTGTTTTTGATCAGCTGCATTAACAGTGTTATTGAAGGGATCATTCATTACTGCAACAGTCTCTCCACATGTTTGAACAGGAAACAGTCATTCTGCAGTCCGTCCAAAACTCAACCGTGAGACTTCTGACATGGACAAACGGCAGAGCCCACAGTGCACATGTGTTTAAATCCTTGCACTAGCTCCATGTGTATCGTGTTCAGCTTAACTTTTCAAGCCCTTCATGGTCTGGCTCTTACCGACATCGCTGATCTCCTTAAGCGATGCAGCTCGGAGCCTGAGGTGGTCTGGACAGCACTCGTATCTGCTTTAAAACTCGGGGAGACCGATCTGTCAAAGCTGAATGAACTGCGCTCTCTGGACACAGTAGACGCCTCCAAGAAGCTCCTAAAACTCATCATGCCCGAGCGTACAGAGGCACTGAATTTAGCTCCAGGCGAGTTGTAGACACATCTCGAGGACGATCAGTGGAAAACGGATGCTCCTGAGCTCAGTCTGAGTGTCAGAGCAAAGTGTGTGAACTTATGTACGTGTTTGTTTTGAATACATTCTAAAAACCTTTTCACTTGTCATTATGGGGTATCAGCCCTCATGTATCAAACGTGTGTACGGTGAAATCAGAGCGTTTGTGGAGTGTATGAAACATCACCGCCTGTTTTGGCATTTATCAATCTGAGCTCAGATCCTACACCAGGTCCGGAGGTGGTGAAAACACTAAACAGCAGCTGTAAAACAGTTTTTAACAGCAGGATTGCATTGCCACATCACTTATAATCCTCATTAGTGATTTAAACATGAAACAAGGCGACTGCTTTAATGTTAATGGACCTGATTCTATGTTGCGCTGCATCGACATGCTCCTCCAGGCCACGGGCCGAGCTCAGAGGCCCAGCCCGGACCAGAGACTCTAGAACCTGGACTGCAGGCCACTTATGGTGTTTGTTATATTTATGTTTTGTTGTTTTTAACAAAAGCTGCGTAAACATTGTGTGGATTCCCCGCCTCACGCCTGGGACTGGGACTCACCTGGGTCTGAGGCCATGCTCCGTGTTCTGGTTGGTTTGAGCCGAGTCTGTGGACCGTATTCTGTGACGCGAGTTTCACCAGTTTCACTGGTTCAGATCATGGTCCAGAGTCTGTACTGCAGCGTTATATCCACGCTTTCTTCTTTATACCAGACACAGTACTTTTTTTTTAATGTGGTCTCATTTTATACAAGTTTTATATTTTTTTATAAATAGGCTATTTAGGCCTACAGCTTTTTTAATAAAGATCACTTTTTATTATTAGCCTATTTCTTTTATGTAGTAAATGTGATCTTGGATTGGCTATAAGGTTAATGTTACTGACAGATTCTTTAATCTTCCTCATGTGCTAAAATATCATATTTGTTGTGTTAAAAACATTTATTCATCATTTCCTGGTTAGAGAAATGTTCTCTTGTGCTGTGTTTCGTGTGTGCTGTAAAACCCGTGGGTGAGGCCTCCTCATATATGAATATTTTTGGCCCTTTCATTCAAATGACGTGAGGATTTCTCTGGCATTTACCATCAGCTGCTTGTGCGTACGATGAGATCTGAGCGGTAACACAGGTTCATAAATGTCACGCGCTCTCTGGCGTAAATACACCTACACATACAGCACTTTAGTACGCAGTGATAAATGTGTGTAGCTCAATGAGAAGTAAACAAATCTAAGAGAATGTGGGTAAAGTGCAGGGTGTCGATACTTTCCTGATGCTACATGTGTATCTCTAACGCCGCTCAGGCGAAGCACAGACTGACGGCTCAGAGGGAGAGACAGTTTCCTTGTGGATCGACCTGGACGTGGCAGCTGTTCCTGACACGAGAACATTAACGGCTCCTGAGTCGCTCCTCGGTAACTTTCCTCTCGCTGACGCTGCAGTCTCTCCGTTCTGACGACGCAGCAGCTCATTTACATTCGTCCTTGTAACGGGCGGAGGGAAAGTGGCAGAGACGTCGAGGAAGTTTGTCAGAGCGGATCGGAGATAAAGTGTGAGGAGTTCTGACAGACGGGACGTGGAGGGAATGGGTTTAACTCGTCTGAAAAGAGTCAATCGAGGAGTAAGTCCGTTTGTGCTTGATTTGAGAAACTAATTTCATCTATTCATTACACTTCAATTAAGAAAAACACTTTCACAATCTTATTTCAAGTACATTTTCTTTTAATCTAACTTTGATGTGATGAGATATTTGTTCTTAAGTGAAAACATTTTGCTTCATGAACAGATTTTCTGTAGTTTTCAAGGACGAATGTCGTTATGTCAAGATAAAACGTTTCACTGACTTTTTGCAGTGTAGCTGTATCTACGCTACTTTATCCGCGTCTCTAATCAAACACTTGCACTATGACTGTAAACCTGCACTGCTAATACCAGACCAGACTACATTTCTATTATAGTCTGTGTATCTTAATTTTTTACTGTTTATATCTTTGCTCCCTTAAAGTTTTTTGGCAGTCATTAAGATATCTCTACTTTTACTATTTTATGAGTTTGCACATTTCCTGTGTGTCCTGCACAGCCTGAGTGTTTCTGAGAGCTGAAAGTAACCAGTGAATTTGTCCATGAGATCAATAAAGGCTTATCTTAATCATCCCGAGTGGCTCAATCTCCTCCTACGAAGCTTGTTCCTTAAAAGGGCAAAAAGTCAACGCAGAGCAGGACACATCACGCCACGGCTCGTACATGTGGGATTTCAACACACACTGGAGCGCTCCGCCTCACTGCACTTCAGAGGCTTTTCTCAAACCGTGCAGGGATTTATACATTTGTCATAAATAAAAGAAGACACGTATGTCCGTGTTGCAGAGAGAGAGCAAACCTGGCTCTTTTTTGTAGGTTAATAGTGAGTTGGCTCAGACACGAGTTTAACATGCTTCCCCTGATGCCTGAGCCCTGACGATGGTTTCTCTGTCTCCGCGGCTTCTCTTGTCCAAACAAAGTTCACAGCGCCCCCTGTCTGTCATGGCCAGACCCGCCTCTGTGCCTCTGCAGGAGGTTAAAAGCCTGTGTTTTCCTCCACAGCGCCGCATCTGGATTCAGCAGATCTGAATCGCGGTGCGGGGCACTGTTTACCAAGTTGGACCGCTGTTTACCAAGTGTCTTTTGGAGTCTGGCCACCAGGAGGCGGTACTACAGTAATGTCTGCTCCATGAAAACCAAAGAGAAGGGCTTTCCTCACACTTTGGTCTTTGTGCATCACTGGAGAGGCGTCAGCTCCTCAAACTACAGTCACATTAGAATGAAGCTCCGCTAAACCGAGTGTGTTCTCTGTTTGTCTGCACAGAAGGAGGAGCAAACAAAATGTCCTGTTTATCCACGTCTTAATGTTAAACCCTTGATCAAAACAACAGTAAATCTGCTGAAGTTTCCTGTTTGTCAAGTAGAGTAAGAACTGACAGATACTTTGACTCTGGTTTGACCTGAGTCTGTGATGCCTTCATGAACCTAAAGAGACCTGTGGAGGATAAAGATGAGGCTCAAGACGGGCCACAGTTTAAACTGTCGCTGTTTGAGATCCAGAGAAATGGGGTCGAGGAGTTTTACTGTTCACCTGATGGTACCATGTCCTTTCTGTGTGTTTCAGACGCTAACATGTGTTGTATGTTGTGTTTCAGACGGTAACATGTGTTGTATGTTGTGTTTCAGACGGTAAAGTGTGTTGTATGTTGTGTTTCAGACGGTAACATGTGTTGTATGTTGTGTTTCAGGCGGTAAAGTGTGTTGTATGTTGTGTTTCAGGCGGTAAAGTGTGTTGTATGTTGTGTTTCAGGCGTAAAGTGTGTTGTATGTTGCTTTCAGGCGGTAAAGTGTGTTGTATGTTGCCTTTCAGGCGGTAAAGTGTGTTGTATGTTGCCTTTCAGGCGGTAACGTGTGTTGTATGTTGCCTTTCAGGCGGTAACGTGTGTTGTATGTTGCGTTTCAGACGGTAAAGTGTGTTGTATGTTGTGTTTCAGACGGTAAAGTGTGTTGTATGTTGTGTTTCAGACGGTAAAGTGTGTTGTATGTTGTGTTTCAGACGGTAAAGTGTGTTGTATGTTGTGTTTCAGGCGGTAAGTGTGTTGTATGTTGTGTTTCAGGCGGTAAAGTGTGTTGTATGTTGTGTTTCAGACGGTAAAGTGTGTTGTATGTTGTGTTTCAGACGGTAAAGTGTGTTGTATGTTGTGTTTCAGACGGTAAAGTGTGTTGTATGTTGTGTTTCAGGCGGTAAAGTGTGTTGTATGTTGTGTTTCAGGCGGTAAAGTGTGTTGTATGTTGCCTTTCAGGCGGTAACGTGTGTTGTATGTTGCTTTCAGGCGGTAACGTGTGTTGTATGTTGCCTTTCAGGCGGTAACGTGTGTTGTATGTTGCTTTCAGGCGGTAACGTGTGTTGTATGTTGCCTTTCAGGCGGTAACGTGTGTTGTATGTTGCCTTTCAGGCGGTAACGTGTGTTGTATGTTGCCTTCAGGCGGTAACGTGTGTTGTATGTTGCCTTTCAGGCGGTAACGTGTGTTGTATGTTGCTTTCAGGCGGTAAGTGTGTTGTATGTTGTTTCAGCGGTAAGTGTGTTGTATGTTGCGTTTCAGCGGTAAAGTGTGTTGTATGTTGTGTTTCAGACGGTAAAGTGTGTTGTATGTTGTGTTTCAGACGGTAAAGTGTGTTGTATGTTGTGTTTCAGACGGTAAAGTGTGTTGTATGTTGTGTTTCAGGCGGTAAAGTGTGTTGTATGTTGTGTTTCAGACGGTAAAGTGTGTTGTATGTTGTGTTTCAGGCGGTAAGTGTGTTGTATGTTGTGTTTCAGACGGTAAAGTGTGTTGTATGTTGTGTTTCAGGCGTAAGTGTGTTGTATGTTGTGTTTCAGGCGGTAAAGTGTGTTGTATGTTGTGTTTCAGGCGGTAAAGTGTGTTGTATGTTGTGTTTCAGGCGGTAAAGTGTGTTGTATGTTGTGTTTCAGGCGGTAAAGTGTGTTGTATGTTGTGTTTCAGGCGGTAAAGTGTGTTGTATGTTGTGTGTGTTTCAGGCGGTAAAGTGTGTTGTATGTTGTGTTTCAGACGGTAAAGTGTGTTGTATGTTGTGTTTCAGGCGGTAAAGTGTGTTGTATGTTGTGTTTCAGACGGTAAAGTGTGTTGTATGTTGTGTTTCAGGCGGTAAAGTGTGTTGTATGTTGTGTTTCAGACGGTAAAGTGTGTTGTATGTTGTGTTTCAGACGGTAAATGTTGTGTTTCAGCTAATGTTTTGTTGTGTTTCAGACGGTAAAGTGTGTTGTATGTTGTGTTTCAGACGGTAAAGTGTGTTGTATGTTGTGTTTCAGACGGTAAAGTGTGTTGTATGTTGTGTTTCAGACGGTAAAGTGTGTTGTATGTTGTGTTTCAGACGGTAAAGTGTGTTGTATGTTGTGTTTCAGACGGTAAAGTGTGTTGTATGTTGTGTTTCAGACGGTAAAGTGTGTTGTATGTTGTGTTTCAGACGGTAAAGTGTGTTGTATGTTGTGTTTCAGACGGTAAAGTGTGTTGTATGTTGTGTTTCAGACGGTAAAGTGTGTTGTATGTTGTGTTTCAGACGGTAAAGTGTGTTGTATGTTGTGTTTCAGACGGTAAAGTGTGTTGTATGTTGTGTTTCAGACGGTAAAGTGTGTTGTATGTTGTGTTTCAGACGGTAAAGTGTGTTGTATGTTGTGTTTCAGACGGTAAAGTGTGTTGTATGTTGTGTTTCAGGCGGTAACGTGTGTTGTATGTTGTGTTTCAGGCGGTAAAGTGTGTTGTATGTTGTGTTTCAGACGGTAAAGTGTGTTGTATGTTGTGTTTCAGGCGGTAACGTGTGTATGTGTGTTCAGGGTAAAGTGTATGTTGTGTTTCAGGCGGTAAAGTGTGTTGTATGTTGTGTTTCAGACGGTAAAGTGTGTTGTATGTTGTGTTTCAGGCGGTAAGTTTTGTATGTTGTGTTTCAGGCGTAAGTGTGTTGTATTTGTGTTTAGTGTGTTTTTTGTTTTCAGGCGGTAAAGTGTGTTGTATGTTGTGTTTCAGACGGTAAAGTGTGTTGTATGTTGTGTTTCAGGCGGTAACGTGTGTTGTATGTTGTGTTTCAGGCGGTAACGTGTGTTGTATGTTGTGTTTCAGACGGTAAAGTGTGTTGTATGTTGCCTTTCAGGCGGTAACGTGTGTTGTATGTTGTGTTTCAGACGGTAAAGTGCTGGCGTTCGGCGGGATGGGCGCGGACACGTCTCCCCAGGCGCTGGTGCGTGTGTACGAGCCGCAGAAGGACCAGTGGCTGCCTCTGCCCTCCATGCCCACGCCGCGCTACGGAGCCTCCGCCTTCGCCCGCGGGAACAAGGTCTACGTCCTGGGTGAGCACCAAGAATCTAAGATCAGATAAACGTGTTAAAGGAACGAGCAGAAACACTTGAAATCAGACACATGCACTTTTACATTTTATTTATTTTCACTTGCCTGCCCTTAAAATAAAATAATAACATGAAATAAAAATCAACAAGTGTCTGGCTCGAGTCCCTCCCGGGCCTCCTCCCAGCAGGGGGCGCTGGACCGAGGCCCGGGAGGGACATTCCTTTGGCACTTTGAGGCCGGGCAGATGGAGGCGGCGTATGTGGACTCGCACTGCTCCGAGAAGGAAGAATGTCATGTTCTTCCTTCTGAGTAGGTCTGGGCGATATGACGATATTAGACCGTCTTACGATCTCCAGAGCTGACGATCTGTTATTTTATTGTGTGTTTATTTATTTACCTGGCGACACATGTGCGAAGAAGCGAGTGTGTCCTTCGTCCTTACAGTTCTGTCAGGCGCCGCATCCTTCTCATTTGTTCAATTTAAATCCTGGACCGTGTTCACAAATGCAACATTTATCCATGTCTTTGAAAATATAAAAGTTCCCCAAAAACACCGACAGTCTGAGTTCATTATTGTAAATTCATCTTACAGTGACAAACTTCTTCCTGTTTGAGTTTTACACGATAAAAGTCACTGCATGTTATCGCTTTAGTAAGACTCTTATTGTGAAAGGGTCAGACAGCGACAGAGCGTTACATTCACAGCAGCTTGAGGTCATGAGAGACGTCTCAGAAAAAATGCCAAAAAGCAACAGACACTAACAACTAATAATATAATAATAATATAATAATATGTCTATGCTAACAACAAGCATTTACCAAACTTACTCTTTAACTTACTTCTACTTAATTTTAGGTCCAAGTCTATTATTGCTGTGTTGATTATCACAGTTGAATAAATTAGTGTAGTATTTTTCTTCTTCAGTGTGTAATTTAAGTAATTGTTGTCATTATAAAAAATCGTGATAAAACCGAAATCGTAAGTTTAACATTCAAAGATCGTGATATTCTATTTTTGCCATATCGCCCACCCCTACTTCTGAGACTGATGAGCAACACGTTCTGAAGAGACGCTGCAGGTGAAAACATGGACTTAGAATCAGCCTAAACTCTCGCTTTGCCATGTTCATTCTCTGACCTTTTGTCGCTTTGAGCCGGAGATTTATCCAGGAAGTAACTCCAACGTTTTGCAGCAGTTTGGAAAAGTGTTTTTTTTTTTTTTTTTTTTTTACAAAAAGTTTGAATCAGTTTTGAATAATAAAAACAAAAAAGATTTAATATTTGAAAATGTTTGACATGTTTTAGCGTGACCTGTAGTGGTGTCCCCGCCTGTAACAGATAAAAGAATATTGCAAAGTAAACACTAATACCCAAATTCAAGTAAAAGGTACACAAAAAGAAAAATACTGACGTGGTCAATATGACGTCCTGAACTGGGACACCGGTCTTTGCCTCCCACTTCCGTGGGGGAGGAGGGGCAGAAAATTAGAACAATATATACAGTTGTGCTAATAATTTCACTGGTGGATTTTTTTATTTGGCCATTTCTCAGAGAACATGAATGAAAATACAAACACCTTTTCTTCTGAAGCCATTTATTGTGAAAACAATGTGTGAACTCATAACAAGATAAAATGACCTACGGCCGCTCTACGTGCACAAAACACAAGAAAACTCACGGAGAGCGTGTGACGTGTTTATTTTGGAGCCGCAGAGGTTCTTTGTCATGTCAAACTCTACAAGCGTTTATGTTTTTTTCAGGTTCAAGAACGCTGTACGGCCTGTGTAGGTCTTTGGTACGTTTTGTATGAAACCTTTTTCGTGTGCCTGCCGCCTCTGTACATGTCGTGTAAGTCGTTCGTGAGTTTCCCGTTCAGCGAGAGTTCATCAACCGCACGAACACTCAGATGTATTAAACTTCAGTGGTGCCATTTATACAAACCTTTTGCAATATGCCGAGAGGGAGGAGAGAACAGGAGTCAGAGAGGAGGAGAGGAGCAGGAGGAGGAGAACAGGAGTCAGAGAGGGAGGAGAGAACAGGAGTCAGAGAGAGAGGAGAGAACAGGAGTCAGAGAGGGAGGAGAGAACAGGAGTCAGAGAGGGAGGAGAGAACAGGAGTCAGAGAGGGAGGAGAGAACAGGAGTCAGAGAGGGAGGAGAGAACAGGAGTCAGAGAGAGAGGAGAGAACAGGAGTCAGAGAGGGAGGAGAGAACAGGAGTCAGAGAGGGAGGAGAGAACAGGAGTCAGAGAGAGAGGAGAGAACAGGAGTCAGAGAGAGAGAGGAGAGAACAGGAGTCAGAGAGGGAGGAGAGAACAGGAGTCAGAGAGAGAGGAGAGAACAGGAGTCAGAGAGAGAGAGAGGAGAGAACAGGAGTCAGAGAGAGAGGAGAGAACAGGAGTCAGAGAGAGAGAGGAGAGAACAGGAGTCAGAGAGAGAGGAGAGAACAGGAGTCAGAGAGGGAGGAGAGAACAGGAGTCAGAGAGAGAGAGGAGAGAACAGGAGTCAGAGAGAGAGGAGAGAACAGGAGTCAGAGAGGGAGGAGAGAACAGGAGTCAGAGAGAGAGGAGAGAACAGGAGTCAGAGAGGGAGGAGAGAACAGGAGTCAGAGAGAGAGAGAGGAGAGAACAGGAGTCAGAGAGAGAGGAGAGAACAGGAGTCAGAGAGGGAGGAGAGAACAGGAGTCAGAGAGGGAGGAGAGAACAGGAGTCAGAGAGGGAGGAGAGAACAGGAGTCAGAGAGGGAGGAGAGAACAGGAGTCAGAGAGGGAGGAGAGAACAGGAGTCAGAGAGGGAGGAGAGAACAGGAGTCAGAGAGGGAGGAGAGAACAGGAGTCAGAGAGGGAGGAGAGAACAGGAGTCAGAGAGGGAGGAGAGAACAGGAGTCAGAGAGGGAGGAGAGAACAGGAGTCAGAGAGGGAGGAGAGAACAGGAGTCAGAGAGGGAGGAGAGAACAGGAGTCAGAGAGGGAGGAGAGAACAGGAGTCAGAGAGGGAGGAGAGAACAGGAGTCAGAGAGGGAGGAGAGAACAGGAGTCAGAGAGGGAGGAGAGAACAGGAGTCAGGGAGAGAGAGGAGAGAACAGGAGTCAGGGAGAGAGAGGAGAGAACAGGAGTCAGGGAGAGAGAGGAGAGAACAGGAGTCAGGGAGAGAGAGGAGAGAACAGGAGTCAGGGAGAGAGAGGAGAGAACAGGAGTCAGGGAGAGAGAGGAGAGAACAGGAGTCAGGGAGAGAGAGGAGAGAACAGGAGTCAGGGAGAGAGAGGAGAGAACAGGAGTCAGGGAGAGAGAGGAGAGAACAGGAGTCAGGGAGAGAGAGGAGAGAACAGGAGTCAGGGAGAGAGAGGAGAGAACAGGAGTCAGGGAGAGAGAGGAGAGAACAGGAGTCAGGGAGAGAGAGGAGAGAACAGGAGTCAGGGAGAGAGAGGAGAGAACAGGAGTCAGGGAGAGAGAGGAGAGAACAGGAGTCAGAGGAGAGAGAGGAGAGAGAGGAGAGAACAGGAGTCAGGGAGAGAGAGGAGAGAACAGGAGTCAGAGAGAGAGAAAAAAGAAGAGAGAGAGAGAACAGGAGTCAGAGAGAGAGAGGAGAGAACAGGAGTCAGAGAGAGAGAGGAGAGAACAGGAGTCAGAGAGAGAGAGGAGAGAACAGGAGTCAGAGAGAGAGAGGAGAGAACAGGAGTCAGAGAGAGAGAGGAGAGAACAGGAGTCAGAGAGGGAGGAGAGAGTAAAGGGAGGCAGACAGGGCGGACTCACCGTGGCTTTCTCTCTCACACTCTTGTAACTGAGGACAACTCCGCACACCCAGGAGGCGACAGGTGCGTAGAAGACAGGGAAATTAATGCAAAAATGAACAAAAGCATGACCTGCCCTGATTACAGCTCATACTCAGGGCAGAGAAGTTCCTTTCCTGCTTTCATTATGTCAGGACAGGAACATGTTTGTCTTACTCTTGATCTCCAGTTTATTCTTCCACACCACAAACTCTTTGATGGCATAATATCTTCCAGACATCATTTTAGGGCCCATGGCCTCATAGAGGACGGTGTTTGATACATCAGTTATTTTGTTGTTCTTGATATTTCCAGGTCGGGCACCAAACGTTGACCTGTCCCACAGAGCGACCTTGTGCCGATATTCCTCTGCAATTATAAACATTCTGAGTCAGATAAATGGGGTTGGCAAATTGCCACTTCTCGTATACTTGTCCACTGTCTGCTCAGTGTCTCTCGTTTTAATGGAGTTTACAGTTGTTTTTTTTATTGTTTCAAAAGTTGCAGTTTAATGTTTTTAGTGAAATTTCTTCACAAACTCTTGAGAATTGTTGACTTTTAATGAGTTTTTAACTTAGCCTGGGCTAACAGGCCGGAGCCTGGGCTAACAGGCCGGAGCCTGGGCTAACAGGCCGGAGCCTGGGCTAACAGGCCGGAGCCTGGGCTAACAGGCCGGAGCCTGGGCTAACAGGCCGGAGCCTGGAGAATAGCTGTTCATGTCTCGAGAGAAAGAGCTACAGCCTCGCTTGGCCGTAAACGCGAAACAAAACAAATGCACATGTTCACCCCTCACTCCCCCACAACTCCTCTCCCTCCACTCCAGTACAAATATGCTAAGTCTGGAGTGGCAAGATCACAAAGTGTGCTCCTACTCAGCACAAAATGTTACGCTATAGTCTGCGTTTTGACACACAAGAGTTCCTGTACCTTTAACGAACACCTTTCTAAACTGCAATCTGGCTTCAGGAAAAAGCACAGCACCTTCGCGGCTGCTACAAAAGTGATAAATGACGCTTGATAAAAAACAAGACTGTGCTTCCCTTTTTAACGATCTGTCAAAGGCTTTTGACACTGTGGATCAAGCAATTTTAAAGCATGATCTTTGTTTGGGACTGTCTGATCATGTTTGCTGGTTCACAAATCATTTGAGTGATAAGACCCAGTGTATTAAATCTGATGGTCTGTGTCCACAAGGGGGGGCCACAGGGTTCAATATTAGGACCCCTCCTGTTCATGTATATTAATTAATTAATTAGGACAAGCTGTGTCTGACACTAATATACAGAGTTCTCTTTCTGGCGGAAGGAGACGAGTCTGATTGGACAGGATCACCCTGATCTTGGAGAGAGTCCTGTAGCCGCTGCTGTCTCCCACAAAGCAAATAACATTTTCAAAACGCTTCCATTATTTTCCAACTTTCTCAAACTGCTCCAACATTTTCAAAACTGTTTCAAAGTGTTGGGGTCACTTCCTGGATAAATCTCCGGCTCTAAGCGATAAAACGAATAAACACCGTAAAGAGGGAGTTTGGGCTGTTTTTTTACTCTGAGTTAAAACTAAGACATTCAGGAGGAAATCAGACGCTAATCTCAACCTTGACCTCAGCGTTTTCAGCTGCAGCGCCTCGCCGGAAATATAGAAACCTTCTGCCGTTGTGTTTTGTTAATTGCGTGTTGTTTGCGTGTTTCAGGCGGGCGTCAGGGGAAGATGCCGGTCACGGCTCTGGAGTCCTTCGACCTGGAGGTCCGGGGCTGGACGCGGCTGGCCTGTATCCCCAGTCGAAGAGCCTTCTCTGGGTGCGTCTCCAGCGACAGCAGCCTCTTCAGCCTCGGGGGTCTGCAGCAGCCCGGGCCTCACAACTTCTACTCACGACCGCACTTCGTCAGCACCGTGGAGGAGTACCACGTGGAGCAGGGTAGGACATGACCCTATTGTACATGTTGTCTTCAGCTGCTGTTCCTGGTTGATCCTTGTGCAGACCGTTTCAGAGGCTTTGCTTTGAGCTGATTCTTTTTACTGTGACTTTGATACTGAGGAACCTTTTCTCTCCTGTCGTTTAGCGTTTGTGAAGTTGAGTGTTTTTCCTGTGATTAAGCAGAACACGGCGACACAGATACTTAAATACTTTATTGTTTTACAAAGTTCAGCCGCTCCAGATACAACACGTTTCACAAAGACAAACGATTATCACTGAACACGACACACTTTGATTTTATGAGCTCCTCGGTTAGTTTCAGGACGGGCTGTTAACCTCTTACCCCCGGTTCAGCTTTACCCAAATCTGAAAGGGCTCAGCCTATAGGGCAATGGCATGCCTAATTTGAAAACTAAGACCTACAAAACTCCTCTAAACTGATCTTTTCCCTCGCTTTGTCACTTCACCATTTGCATCCATTGCATTTTTGTTGCTTTTTCATCACATTTCTTTGTCTCATTTCGTCGCTATTTTGACACTTTCTTCAAGACGTTTTTTAGATTTGGGTAAAGCCAAACTGTAGAACATGTGCTCGGAATCAGGTGGGAGTTAGGAGGTTAAAGTGCGGCGCTCAGTACCGCCCCCTGATGGTGACCGCACATATTCAGAGTCTGAGGGTGCAGTGTGTAGTTCTGGTCCATCCTGAGGCTCCAAAGATCTTTGAGCAGATTTGAATCCAAGCAGCGCCTGACGAGAGGCTTTCAAAGACTGCAGGCAACAAAGGAAATAGATTTGTTTTGTCTTTTTACAGATTATATCAATGTGGGTCAGTGGATCATTACTCAGATATTTAAATGACTCCACCTTGGATCGGTTTGTTGTTGATGATAAAGGCGGCTGTAGTTTTAGACTGAACACCATCATCCAGACCTCAGCGCAGCCCAGGACGGTCAGTGTTGACAGAGTCACCAGGACCGTATCATCTTATTTGAGAATGTGTTGGTGGTTTGAAGTTGTTTGTCATCAGTGAATATGGTGAACAGCAGAGGTGAACTGACACAGCCCTGTGGGGCCCTGATGCAGAGAGAGCTTTGAGCAGCTGGACTCTGCTGAAAGATGCTCCAGTGAATCCCTGATGGGAGAGTTTGGAAATCAAAGTGTTCGGTTTGATCGAAGGCAGATGAATAACCTAAAGAGAGAGCTGTTGCTTAGTTATTGTGTTTGTGGAGATGTTTAATGCAACAGCAGAATCCTCAGCGCTTATTTATATATATTTTATATATAACTACTTACCTGCACAGACACTGGATAACATGCAAACTCCCAGGTTCAAACACGTGAAGCACGAGAGCTAACCACTGTGCCACTGTGCCTCGATGAATGTGGAAAAAACAGTCTGAGGCAGTGACTCAATAAAAGACCTTTAGAGTTCAGTGACTCAAGAACTGGAACTCACACAATGAAACATTCAGAACACAAGTACCAGAAACATGAAACCAAGTGCACGACGACAGATGACAACAAAGACCTGACAAAGAGACGACCCAGTCGATACAATTACACTGATGACTCTGTGGAACTAAAGCAGCTGCTCTCATTAAGACACAGTCATGTGTCAATAATTAGTACTACGTTAATTCATTATTATCTAACATGACTGTTATTACACAAACACTCCGTGTCAGAGTGTAGCCTGAAAGTTGTCATTTCCAAATTCAGAAGCAGAAAAACAGTCTAAAGAAAACCGTCTGTTTTAAAGCATATACAGTGAATCATAAAGAGTTCAATTATATAAAGTCTGAGGGCCAGATCTTCCACTGAGGCGCTGCAGGAGCAGAATCTGCCGCTTCCCATTTCCAACGTCTTCTCAGCTTCATTCAGCATTTAGGCTTTTAAGCTCAGCACAAACTGCTAACTTTAGAGTTACGCACTGTCCGCCCGCTCTGGCGCCGTGTTGGAGAGCGGGGTGTACACGCCACAGAAACGTGATCACCGTTCACCATGGAAGTCAGTCCAGCCATATTTATCGGCTCATGTTTCCACTGGCTGTTCCTGCCCAGCCCAGTGTCAGGCCAGGGTCAAACGGGTACAGGTTTAGGGCCGAGCTCAGCCCTGGGCCAACGCGCTGAACAATGGCCGCTAGCTGCTCTGCTTTATGACCCCAACACTGGAGGCCGCCATTGCTGTAGTACCTCCATATCGCCGCTAGGCCCCCATTGAAAAGCCTTGGACTTTAGACACGTTAAAAACAACTTTAACGCCTGGTTTAAATTTTTTTAACACTTTCTATGGCTACATATTCCTCCTGAGATAACGCTGGGTTAGTCACAAAAAAATAAACCAGGCTGGTTTTCAAAATATTTTCTTTTTTAATCTCCTACTTAACGGAGGTCGGACTGTTAGCATTGGAGCTGCGCGAGCTACACGTCACGCAAGGGCGGAGTCTACAGTGAAGATCCCGCCCTTATGCCCTTATTAGGAACATGCTTCGTCAGAGCTGGGGAGGAGGAGCCTGTAAATCCGCCATGAATTCCCCTCGAACGTGGTCATTATGGTAAACGGGAGGAGTGAGGAGGAGGAGTCTATTCTTTTTAACAGTCTATGGCGCTGAACTGATGCTAATGTGACATGAACAAACTGCCTGAGGTGCATTAGTTTCAAAATGGAGCAACTAGAGATTCTCACCAGTAACATTGTGATGCCACATCATAAGCTCCTGAAAAGGTGATTTTGCCGCTGTAAGTGTAACAGTATTTCCATAAAGTCCACCAATTTGTCCATAGTGTGCATCAGTAGAAGTCTACTTTACAGAGCCCCGACAGCGCCTAGTCTAGTCTGCGTTTGGAAACACGAGACTGAGCACTTCATGTTTTCCTGGAAAATTAGGAATTCACTTGACTCCTTTTTCTGCACAAGTTAATTCAAAAACACACAAATTCTGATCTAAACTCATTCTTTTTGTCTTCAGTTGTGTCTGATGAGTTTGTGGATATTGAAGTGTTTCTCGCTCCTCTGTTGGAGATTCAGTTTGTGATGATGATGATGATGATGAGCTGTCGTTTCCTCCTTTAGCTGAGCCTGAGCAGATAAACACCTGAAAGGCTTTTAGTGCCTGGATTATAACTCTGTGTAATGAGTGGGTTAAAGCCTGTGCAGCTGCTCCTTCTGCACAATCAACCAAATGAATCACACACACATCACTGACTAAAGTTTACCCAGAGCAGAGGAAACAACTTTAGACTTTACTCTGCTTTACAAAACACAATCTGCAACAAACAAACTGATTGTCTTGAAGTAAACGTGACGTCTGTTGGACTGACGGGACGGTAATGACTTTGCAAATGTAAGTGAGGGTTTTGTGCGGCTTTAGAGCTAAAGAGTCGACGCTGGGGAAGAGGGAACTCCTCCAACTGCACCTGAACCTTTAATCACACGCTCACAGATCTCATTTAGAAAGAATCCACAAACCAAACTCATGAGATCAGTCCAAACGTTCTCACAAAGCTCCAAACAAAGCCTTAAATCCAGGGCTTACCTTGTGTGAAAATAATGATTAATATAGAAATGTAAAGCTCATTAACAGTATAACCTAGCTGCTCGCTCTCCTCTAATTCCCATCCAGCTAAAGTTTTGTTTTGGCCACAAATGTTGAAATCCATCTCATTTGTTCCTGTCAGCCACTCGTCACCTAACGTTAGCTGATTAAGCGTTTATCTTATGCTGCGTCCACACCGAACGCCTTGCGGGCGTTAAAAACACGCCTCAAGTCCGTAGTTGGACGCTTGTGCTTACTGAAGTCAGACGCTTGTCACAAATGTCACAGAGCGTCAAGACGCCCTGGCGTCAACTCAGAGTCTGTTCGTAGCCATCTTGGAAACAGCTCGTGCCTGAAAACTACAGTTGTTCGGAGGCTAACTACTGTAGTCTCCCTCTTTGCTCCTGCCATGTCCTATGGATCTTTAACTATTCCCCATGGTCTACGCAGGATCTCCCCAGTATTTAAGCTCATATCCAGCCCATACGGTTGAAGGGACATTGGTGGCAAGTGGCTATAGGCTAGGTTAGCCCGGTTAGCTTGTTGCGATCGCCTACAGCTCATTGTTGATAAAAAAAAAAAGTGCAATAAACCACAAATGCGCCAAGCCCAGCTCAGTGTGTGACCATCATAAAGGCTGTTCTGTGTAGTTAAGGCCTTTATTGACGTTATTCGTGCATATTTCTCGTTTTCACATCGATTGGAGCTTTAGCTTGTAGCATTAGCTTTGGGAATGCTCTGTGCATCATCAAGGCCCAAACACATTCCCAGCGCAGATCCAGCCACTCAAATAAGTTTTCTTGTTGCCGCTTTTAATCCTGGGTGTTTAGGTAAAAGAAACACTGATGTGTGTCTTTGTAAAAGTCCCAGAGCTGCTGTAGCTCCTGTTCACAACACGATAATCTTCCATGACTTTTTTACATCTGCAGCAGAGCTTCTGCCTCGGTGGCTCAGCTACAACGTGACTGTTGGACAAAGCTCCTGATTGGTCGACGCTCGTGAATTTCTCCAAAAAGTTCAACATTTCCAACTCTAGCGTCGGTCGCGCTGGAGGCGCTGGAGGCGCGTCAAAGGCGAAAATCTTCAAAACTGCGGGACCTCTTGAGGCGTGTCCTCCATGTATTTTAAATGTGTTCCTGATGCTTTGGAGGCGGCGGCGCTTGGTGTGGACGCAGCATTATTCAGATGTGTTACGCGTTGCTATGGCGTTGCTGATATCCCAGTGATTTAAGTACGTGTGCTGTTATACCAAAATAACTCACGCCTGACCGTGCTATAAATAACTTTATACCATGGTCTGGGTGAATACTCGATTCTGATTCGCTGGAAGGTGTCCATTAAAAAGTGATAATGTACACCAGTTAAAAAAACAGTTAAATCACGTTCTATATCACTCCACTGCAGCTGTTTCCATAGTATTGAGCTGGAACTAGTTTCAGGTAAACCTGATTAAAAAGGGAAATAACTCCTGCCCAGGACTTAAAAAAATAAGTAAACAGGCCCCAATGAACAGTTTCAGTTAGCCGGACCATGGTATAAGCGGGATAATGCACGACGAGGTGTCCATTATCAGAAATAACTGGACTCCGCGGAGGCGTGAACGGTTGCTTCCGCAGAGTCCAGTTATTTCTGATAATGGATACCTCGTCGTGCATTATCCCTTACTTAACCTCTTCACCCCCACCTGAACCAAGCACAGTTTCTCCTGTTGGGCTTTACCCAAATCTAAAACCTTCTTGGTCAGCGAACAGCCTATAGGCCTGAGTAACGCCTCATTTGAAAGCTAAGACCTGACGTTTTCTGTTGTTGCTTTTTTTGACATGTTTTGGTCAAAATGAAAACGTGACAAAAATACGACAAAAAGCAACAAAAATGTGATAAAAACAATAAAATACAACTAAAGTGTGAAACAAAGAAGTTTAGATCAGTTTTGTAGGGCTTAGCTTTCAAATGAGGTTGTGGACTCACCAATGGGGGTAAAGAGGTTTAAATAAATGTCTGTGACTCCAAATCTGAAAGAAATAAGGATCATGTTAAATCCCTTTGCTTTAAACCAGGTGCCCTCCCACACAGACTGAAGCTGAAGCAAATCCTCCTTCAGAAAAAAATGAATCATCTGCTTCAGTGAGAAGGAGAAAAGTCCTCGGCCTCGAGCGGCAACGAAAACTCTCTTCATCTGCAAATAAATGTGTCTCGCTCTGACCAAAAGACAAACGCACAGAGGAAATAAATGTGCACAGAGGAAGAGTTTTCAGTCACAGGAAACACAGGCTGGAACTAACACTTAATGAGTGCACTAACATTTTATTGCACTGTTTTTGTCAGATCAATATTGTCTATGTGGTATAGGCTTCAATTTTCTAGTGGGTATACTGTATTTTTTAGCAGACGTGGGCGATTGATTATATTAATGATTAAGTCACTTCAATTTGTCCGTCACATATGAATAATATCACAGACAATTAAATGGATATGTATAACCAGACTTTGTAGTAAATGTTAAGCAATAGGCCTATAGGATTGTTCCTGTGCTTCACAGACTGTGGGGCAGAAACCAAAATGAAAACTTAGTGCTGGCGCATTGAGTTGCCTTGTGTACGAAATGCGCGGTATAAATAAAGTTGCCTTGCCTTGTCTGTCTCACTCTCTCTCTCTCTGAGCGCAGACTCTTCCTCTGGTCTGTCTCTCTCTCTCTCTCTCTGAGCGCAGACTCTTTCCTCTGGTCTGTCTCACTCTCTCTCTCTCTGAGCGCAGACTCTTTCCTCTGGTCTGTCTCTCTCTCTCTCTCTCTGAGCGCAGACTCTTTCCTCTGGTCTGTCTCTCTCTCTCTCTCTGAGCTCAGACTCTTTCCTCTGGTCGTCTTTCTCTCTCTGAGCTCAGACTCTTTCCTCTGGTCTGTTCTCTCTCTCTCTCTGAGCTCAGACTCTTTCCTCTGGTCTGTCTCTCTCTCTCTCTTCTGAGCTCAGACTCTTTCCTCTGGTCTGTCTCTCTCTCTCTCTGAGCTCAGACTCTTTCCTCTGGTCTGTCCTCTCTCTCTCTCCTGAGCTCAGACTCTTTCCTCTGGTCTGTTCTCTCTCTTCTCTGACTCAGACTCTTCCTCTGGTCTGTCTCTCTCTCTCTTCTGAGCTCAGACTCTTTCCTCTGGTCTGTCTCTCTCTCTCTCTCTGAGCTCAGACTCTTTCCTCTGGTCTGTCTCTCTCCTCTCTCTGAGCTCAGACTCTTTCCTCTGGTCTGTCTCTCTCTCCTCTCTTCTGAGCTCAGACTCTTTCCTCTGGTCTGTCTCTCTCTCTCTCTGAGCTCAGACTCTTTCCTCTGGTCTGTCTCTCCTCTCTCTCTGAGCTCAGACTCTTTCCTCTGGTCTGTCTCACTCTCTCTTCTGAGCCCCTCTCTGGTCTGTTCTTCCTCTCTGACTCAGACTCTTTCCTCTGGTCTGTCTCACTCTCTCTCTCTGAGCTCAGACTCTTTCTCTGGTCTGTTCTTTGCTTCTCCTCTGGTCTGTCTCACTCTCTCTCTCTGAGCTCAGACTCTTTCCTCTGGTCTGTCTCTCTTCTCTCTCTCTCTGAGCTCAGACTCTTTCCTCTGGTCTGTCCTCTCTCTCTCTCTCTCTGAGCTCAGACTCTTTCCTCTGGTCTGTCTCTCTCTCTCTCTCTTCTGAGCTCAGACTCTTTCCTCTGGTCTGTCCTCTCTCTCTCTCTCTCTGAGCTCAGACTCTTTCCTCTGGTCTGTCCTCTCTCTCTCTCTCTGAGCTCAGACTCTTTCCTCTGGTCTGTCTCCTCTCTCTCTCTGAGCTCAGACTCTTTCCTCTGGTCTGTCTCCTCTCTCTCTCTCCTGAGCTCAGACTCTTTCCTCTGGTCTGTTCTCTCTCTCCTAGCTCAGACTCTTCCTCTGTCTGTCTCACTCTTCTCTCTCTGAGCCAGACTCTTTCCTCTGGTCTTCTCTCTCTCTCTGACCAGACTCTTTCCTCTGGTCTGTCTCACTCTCTCCTCTCTGAGCGCAGACTCTTTCCTCTGGTCTGTCTCTCCTCTCTCTCTCTGAGCTCAGACTCTTTCCTCTGGTCTGTCTCACTCTCTCCTCTCTCTGAGCGCAGACTCTTTCCTCTGGTCTGTCTCTCTCTCTCTCTCTGAGCGCAGACTCTTTCCTCTGGTCTGTCTCACTCTCTCTCTCTCTCCTCTTTCCTCTTCTTCTCTCTCTCTCTCTGAGCTCAGACTCTTTCCTCTGGTGTCTGTCTCTCTCTCTCTCTGAGCGCAGACTCTTTCCTCTGGTCTGTCTCTCTCTCTCTCTGAGCTCAGACTCTTTCCTCTGGTCTGTCTCTCTCTCTCTCTCTGAGCTCAGACTCTTTCCTCTGGTCTGTTCTCTCTCTTCTTGAGTCAGACTCTTTCCTCTGGTCTCTCTTCTTCTCTCTGAGCTCAGACTCTTCCTTGGTCTTCTCTCTCTCTCTCTGAGCTCAGACTCTTTCCTCTGGTCTGTCTCACTCTCTCTCTGAGCTCAGACTCTTTCCTCTGGTCTCTCTCTCTCTCTCTGAGCTCAGACTCTTTCCTCTGGTCTTCTTCTCTCTTCTGGCTCACTCTTTTTTTTTTCTCTCTCTCTGAGCTCAGACTCTTTCCTCTGGTCTGTCTCTCTCTCTCTCTGAGCTCAGACTCTTTCCTCTGGTCTGTCTCTCTCTCTCTCTCTGAGCTCAGACTCTTTCCTCTGGTCTGTCTCTCTCTCTCTCTCTGAGCTCAGACTCTTTCCTCTGGTCTCTCTCTCTCTCTCTGAGCTCAGACTCTTTCCTCTGGTCTGTCTCCTCTCTCTCTCTGAGCTCAGACTCTTTCCCTCTGGTCTCTCCTCTCTCTCCTCTGAGCTCAGACTCTTTCCTCTGGTCTGTCTCACTCTCTCTCTCTGAGCGCAGACTTCTTTTCCTCTGGTGTCTGTCTCTCTCTCTCTCTGAGCCAGACTCTTTCCCTCTGGTCTCTCTCTCTCTCTCTGAGCTCAGACTCTTTCCTCTGGTCTGTCTCCTCTCTCTCTCTGAGCGCAGACTCTTCCTCTGGTCTGTCTCTCTCTCTCTCTGAGCCAGACTCTTTCCTCTGGTCTCTCTCTCTCTCTCTGAGCTCAGACTCTTTCCTCTGGTCTGTCTCTCTCTCTTCTGAGCTCAGACTCTTCCTCTGGTCTGTCTACTCTCTCTCTCTGAGCTCAGACTCTTTCCTCTGGTCTCTCTCTCTCCTCTCTGAGCTCAGACTCTTTCCTCTGGTCTGTCTCTCTCTCTCTCTGAGCTCAGACTCTTTCCTCTGGTCTCTCTCTCTCTCTCTGAGCTCAGACTCTTTCCTCTGGTCTGTCTCTCTCTCTCTCTGAGCTCAGACTCTTTCCTCTGGTCTGTCTCACTCTCTCCTCTGAGCTCAGACTCTTTCCTCTGGTCTGTCTCTCCTCTCCTCTCTCTGAGCTCAGACTCTTTCCTCTGGTCTCTCTCTCTCTCTCTGAGCTCAGACTCTTTCCTCTGGTCTGTCTCACTCTTCTCTCTCTGAGCTCAGACTCTTTCCTCTGGTCTGTCTCTCTCTCTCTCTCTGAGCTCAGACTCTTTCCTCTGGTCTGTCTCTCTCTCCTCTCTCTGAGCTCAGACTCTTTCCTCTGGTCTGTCTCTCTCTCTCCTCTCTCTGAGCTCAGACTCTTTCCTCTGGTCTGTCTCCTCTCTCCTCTCTGAGCTCAGACTCTTTCCTCTGGTCTGTCCTCTCTCTCTCCTCTGAGCTCAGACTCTTTCCTCTGGTCTGTCCATCTCTCTCTCTCTCTCTCTCTGAGCTCAGACTTTCCTTGGTTGTTTCTCTCTCCTGAGTGACTCTTTCCTCTTCTTCTCTCTCTCTCTCTGAGCTCAGACTCTTTCCTCTGGTCTGTCTCTCTCTCTCTCTGAGCTCAGACTCTTTCCTCTGGTCTGTCTCTCTCTCTCTCTGAGCTCAGACTTTCCTCTGGTCTGTCTCCTCTCTCTGGCTCGGTCTCTCTCTCTCTCTGAGCTCAGACTCTTTCCTCTGGTCGTCTCTCTCTCTCTCTGAGCTCAGACTCTTTCCTCTGGTCTGTCTCTCCTCTCCTCTCTGGCTGCTCCTGCTGTCTCCTCTGGTCTGTCTCTCTCTCTCTCTGAGCTCAGACTCTTTCCTCTGGTTGTTTCTCTCTCTCTGAGCTCGACTCTTTCCTCTGGTCGTCTCTCTCTCTCTCTGAGCGCAGACTCTTTCCTCTGGTCTGTCTCTCTCCTCTTCTCTCTGAGCGCAGACTCTTTCCTCTGGTCTGTCTCTCTCTCTCTCTGAGCGCAGACTCTTTCCTCTGGTCTGTCTCTCTCTCTCTCTCTGAGCCAGACTCTTTCCTCTGGTCTGTCTCTCTCTCTCTGAGCTCAGACTCTTTCCTCTGGTCTGTCTCTCTCTCTCTCTGAGCGCAGATCTTCCTCTGGTCTGTCTCTCTCTCTCTCTGAGCCAGACTCTTTCCTCTGGTCTGTCTCCTCTCTCTCTGAGCTCAGACTCTTCCTCTGGTCTGTCTCTCTCTCTCTCTGAGCGCAGACTCTTTCCTCTGGTCTGTCTCTCCTCTCTCTCTGAGCTCAGACTCTTTCCTCTGGTCTGTCTCTCTCTCTCCTCTGAGCTCAGACTCTTTCCTCTGTCTGTTCTCTCTCTCTCTCTGAGCGCAGACTCTTCCTCTGTCTGTCTCTCTCTCTCTCTGAGCTCAGACTCTTTCCTCTGGTCTGTCTCTCTCTCTCTCTGAGCTCAGCTCTTCTCTGGTCTTCTCTCTCTCTCTCTCTCTCTGAGCTCAGACTCTTTCCTCTGGTCTGTCCTTCTCTCTCTCTCTGAGCCAGACTCTTTCCTCTGGTCTGTCTCTCTCTCTCTCTCTCTTTTCTCTTCTCTCTCTCTCTTCTGAGCTCAGACTCTTTCCTCTGTCTGTCTCACTCTCTCTCTGAGCTCAGACTCTTTCCTCTGGTCTGTCTCTCTCTCTCTCTGAGCTCAGACTCTTTCCTCTGGTCTGTCTCTCTCCGATCCTTCTTTTCCTCTTCTCTGTCTCACTCTCTCTCTGAGCTCAGACTCTTTCCTCTGGTCTGTCCTCACTCTCTCTCTTGAGCCAGACTCTTTCTCGTCTGTCTCACTCTCTCTCTGAGCGCGCTCTTTCTCTTTGTTCTCTCTCTCTCTCTCTCTCTCTCTCTCTCTCTCAGACTCTTTCCGCGCCACTCTCTCTCTGAGGCAGAATCTTCGGTTTCCGGTCGGGTGTTTGGAGAGTGCGTGTGTAAGGAGCGGTTTTTTTTTTAATTTTTTTGGGTGGATATACTGTTTTTTTCCCGTTTTTTTTGCGAGTGAACCTTTTACCTGTCCAGGTGCGCGCTGGCCGCCGGGTGAGCACCATGCCCGTGCTGGCCGGTGTGAGTGACTTTGAACAGCTGACACGCCGGCATGCTGTGAAGCTAATTCCACCGGCTAGCTGCGCCGTGGAGGAGGCTACGCTTGCCGTGGGCAAAGAAGTTGGTTACGTTAATGTGAAGTCTGCTTCTCGCATGAATGGATCTATCGTGATTTTTTTGTCCACCACGGAGAAAGTTGCTGAAGCGGTGGAGAAAGGAGCTGTGATCCAGGGCACGTACACAACTGTTCTTCCTCTGGTGAGTCCTGCAAAGCGAATCACCATCTCCAATGCGCCCCCGTTTATCAAAAATGAGACTTTGCTCAAAGAACTGTCACGCTTTGGTCAGGTTGTGTCTTCGATTAAAATGATGTCGTTGGGAAGTAAATCTCCTCTACTGAAGCACGTCATCTGTCATCGCAGACAAGTGCTGATGGTACTAAGAGACAATGAGTCGGATTTAAACGTCTCCTTCAGCTTTAAGATTGACGGTTTTAATTACATGGTGTTCGCTACATCGGAGACAATGAAATGTTTTGGATGTGGTGCTGAGGGACATTTAATCAGGGCTTGTCCAGAGCGAGTGGATGCTGCTGTACGGGCGCTGCGTAATGACGCACAGACGGCTCCAGCGCCAGGCACCGTTAATACTGAGGCTGGTCCTGGGGTGGATTTGGAGAGCAATGCGTCACAGGCGCCGGCTACGGTTTCGGCTCACATTACGGAGGCCACCGCTGTAGATGCGGGCCCCCCGCTCCCCACTGTTGTTCCCGCAGTCGACATCCTCTCTGTACACCCCCCCGCCGACCCCCCAGCTCTTCCCGTGAATGTTTCTGATGATGCGCAGCGCCTGGAAGAAGTAGAAGGTGTTGTGCGTGTGCCCAGTGAGGAGCAGGAGTGCGCTGACCCGGGCCCTGTGTCCCAGAGCCAGGCAGCGCTCAGAGACAGTGCAGATGAAAATAGTGACTATTTGGATGAAGATATGTCGGGAGAGGATGTTTTGAGCAGTTCGCAGAAGAGGAAAAGTATTGACAACTCTCAGGGCAGTGATAAGTCCGTTAAAGTGCGCAGTAAGAAAGGCTCACACTGCCCGTCAGCAGACACTTTTTTTTCTGCCTCAGGAGTTGAGCAGTACTCAGCTGCTGGTATTAAACAGTTTCTGCAGGACACGAAGGGAATGAGGTCTGTGAAGGTTGGAGAGTTTTTTCCAGACCTTAAACGGTTTGCAGAGGTGGCACGACCCCTCACACGTAGCACAGAGCAGGATGTTCTCACTGATCAGGAGGTGTTTCGGTTGAAGAAACTGCTCCTTAAAGTTAGAGGCCATTGAATAGGTATGTTCTAAAAAAGTGGTATCCATGATATGTTTTGTATTGTTCTTTTCAATATCTTTTACTATGTGTGACTTTAAGTGTGGTACTTTAATCTCAATGGTGCTAGAGACAGGGGAAAGAGAGCGGCTCTGTTCCAGTTGGTTCAGATGAAGAAGCTGGATGTGGTACTGTTACAAGAAACCCACAGCACTCCTGAGCTGGAGGTGGAGTGGTGTAGAGAGTGGAGTGGTCAGGTAGTTCTCAGTCATGGCTCCTCCTGTAGTGCGGGGGTGGGGCTGCTGTTTTCTAGGAGCTTCCTCCCCATCTCCATGGAAACTGAGGAGGTGGTGGCAGGTCGTGTGCTGAAGGTGCGCGCCTGTTTTGAAAACACTGCAATAGTGTTCATGTGCGTGTACATGCCCAGCACAGGCGCACAGAGGCTAGTAATTTTGGATACTCTGTGTGAAGTTATTAGAAGCTGCAGAGACACTGGGGTTTTTCTTTTTGTGGCTGGAGATTGGAACTGTACCGCTGAGCCACAGCTAGATAGGAATCACCGGGAGCCTCACCCTGCTTCCTCTGCCCGGCTGCAGAGGCTGTTAGAGGCTCACAGTTTGGCAGATGTGTGGAGAAATATACACCCTGTAGACAGACAGTTCACCTGGGCTCACTGTAAAGACAATATATTGTCCCTGGCACGTTTGGATCGGGTATATTGCCTGAGACATCAGCTCAGTGCTTATACATCCGCCCACATCAGCCCTGTGGGTTTTTCGGACCATAGTCTCGTTATGTGTAATGTTTTTATTTCTAATGTGAAAGTCACTAGTGCATACTGGCATTTTAACACCTCATTGCTTCAAGATGATGCTTTCAAGTCCGCATTTACACTGTTCTGGTTGTCACATAAAAATTGTAAAGAACACTTTATCAGTTTGCAAAGATGGTGGGATTTTGGCAAAGTGCAGATCAAACAGCTGTGTCAGCAGTACACTCGTGGTGTCACAGGAGACAGGGCACGGCGTGTGAGTGACCTGGAGATGCAAGTAGCAGAACTGCAATCTTTGGCAGAGTCTACAGGAGAACGAGGGTGTTTACAGTCCCTTAAATCTAAAAGGTCTGTTTTGACCAACCTGCTGGGCACCTCGGTTCAGGGGCTCTGGTCCGCTCCCGTCATATGGAGCTCTCCCAGATGGATGTGCCATCCCAGTTCTTCTTTGGCTTGGAGAAGAAGAATGGTCAGCGGAAGGTCATCCAGTCTCTGCGCTCTGACACTGGTAGCCTCATCACAGATTCGTGTGAGATCAGGAGTCAGGCGTCCCTCTTTTATGAAGAACTGTACTCGTCGGAGCTGAGTGGACGAGCCGATGGGATGATGTGCTTCGGTGAGGGCTTGCCTCAAGTCGGCATTGAGGAGAACCACAAACTAGCGGCTCCTCTGACGTTGGCTGAGCTGACAGCTGCTGTGGGGAGCCTACACACAGGGAGATCTCCCGGCATTGATGGACTCCCGGCTGATTTCTACAAAGTTTTCTGGGACATCATTGGAGAGGACTTATTAGAGGTCCTTAGAGACAGCCTTCAGACAGGCCATCTGCCTTTGAGCTGTCGGAGAGCCGTGCTCACCCTGCTGCCAAAGAAGGGGACCTGCAGCTGCTGAGGAACTGGAGACCGGTGTCACTGCTCTGTACGGACTATAAGATCCTGTCCAAGGTCCTGGCGTCTCGGCTCCGCCAGGTCATGTCATCGGTGATTCACATGGACCAGACCTACTGTGTGCCCGGCAGGCTCATCAGTGACAATGTCACTTTAATTCGAGACGTTTTGGAAGTCTCCAGCTCATTGGGCATCAACCTGGGTCTGATTTCTATAGACCAGGAAAAGGCTTTTGACCGGGTTGAACACCAGTACCTTTGGCAGATTATGGGTGCTTTTGGGTTCAGCTCTGGGTTTATAGCCCACATGCAGGCCCTGTACTGTGACATCACGAGTGTACTAAAAATTAATGGGAAGCTCTGTGCTCCCATCAGTGTGAGGAGGGGCATCAGGCAGGGCTGCTCCTTATCAGGGATGCTCTACTCTTTGGCCATAGAGCCTTTTCTGCATAGGCTCAGGTCAGACCTGAGAGGGGTACAGATTCCTGACTGTCCTGGGCTAAAGGTGTCTGCCTATGCTGATGATGTCATGGTGTTTGTGGACACCCAAAGGGACATTGACATTCTTGCCCATGTTGTCCAGCAGTTTGGGGGGGTATCGAGTGCAAGAATTAACTGGGCTAAGAGCGAGGCCATCTCGTTTGGGGAGGATCTATGCAGACTCAGGTTGCCAGGGAGTCTCTGTTGGAGAAGGGGAAGTTTTAAATACCTGGGTGTTTTCCTGGGCCCTGATCACCTTCAAAAGAACTGGGACCAGACGGTGGAGCAGGTTAAAGGGCGGCTGAGCAAGTGGAGGTGGTTACTGCCCAAAATGTCTTATAGGGGAGGGTATTGATCATTAACAATCTGGTCTCCTCTGCTCTGTGGCACAAACTACAGTGCGTGGACCCCCCTCCCTCCCTTCTGTCCACAGTGCAGAAGGTCTTGGTGGATTTCTTCTGGGGCGGACTGCACTGGGTCCCGCAGGCGGTGCTGTTCCTTCCCAGGGAGCAAGGGGGACAGGGACTGATCCATCTGGCCAGTCGAGGGGCTGCTTTTAGGTTGCAGTTCCTCCAGCGACTGGTGGCAGGTCCGGAGGAGCTGGTGTGGAGGCCGTTTGCTGTTTCCATATTGGAGCGAGCTGGGGGCATGGGGCTGTCTCTCTTCCTTACTGATCGCAAACCGGAGGCTCTCCCGCCATTCTACCGCAGCCTGCTGACAGTGTGGAGTAAAGTGAAGAAGCAGAGGGAGCCTTCCACTTCACTGCACTGGCTGCTGAGAGAGCCCCTGCTGGGTGGCCGCCTGGACTGTCCTGCCTGGGCGGGGCCAGCACTGGGAGATCGCTTCATGTGCAGGGGGGTCGACACATTGGAGCGGTTGCTGGAGTGGGCAGGACCTCAGCTGAACATTGCCCTGGCTCTGGCTGCCCACCTGGGCCTGAGGTCGGTACGGACACTGGAACGTCTACTGGCCCACTGGAGACAGAGACTTACAGGACAAGACTGGGCCCTTCTGGGGGGCTTCAGTTCCGGCGCGATGTCCCCTGACTCTGCAGATACTTTCCCCAGTGTCCTGCTTAACCCTGACCTGGAAAGCTCCTCAGGCCCCTTGTTGTCCAGCCCTGTCTCCGCCTCACTGGATTGTTCCCCTGGGAAAACTTTCTACAGACTGATGGTGCAGGCTTTGAACCATCAAAGACTCTCTGGCCGCACAGATACTGTGTGGAGGTCTCAGCTGGGCTGGGACACCGAGGGCAGTCCGGCCTGGGGTCACCTCTACAAACCACCACAGACTATGAGGCAGGGAGATCTGCAGTGGAGACTGCTCCATGGGGCTATAGCAGTCAATGCTTTCGTTTCCAAAATAGACCGCACTGTGGGGGAGGGGTGTCCTTTCTGTGGCGTCAGGGAGTCAGTCTTTCACTGTTTCTGGGAGTGTGGGAGGCTGACTCAGCTGTTTGATCTGCTCAGGGAACTGTTTAGAAGGTGCGGATATGTTTTAATGTGGTGACTTATGTTGGGGGGGTCTTGTCTAGTGGCAGAGCGAAGAGGAAGGGGCGGGTCCTGAATTTCCTCCTGGGCCAAGCAAAGATGGCCATATATCAGAGCAGAAAGAGGACGGTGCAGGGGCGGAGTCAGGTCAGCGCTGAGGTGCTGTTTGTTAAGATGGTGCAGGCTCGGCTCCTGCTGGAGTTTGGGGTGGCCCAGATGGACATGAGGCTGGAGGAGTTCGAGGGCGATTGGGGGCTTGAGGGGTTTCTAGCCTCAGTCAGTGCTGGACAGCTTTGTTTTGGGCCTCATCTTACGTAATTTTGTGTGTATTTTTTTTTTAATTCCATTGTAATTTTTTGTAATTAGTACAAGGTATGGATGTGAATATGGAAGCTAAATAAAGGTCTTATTAAAAATCAAAATCTCTCTGAGCTCAGACTCTTTCCTCTGGTCTGTCTCACTCTCTCTCTGAGCTCAGACTCTTTCCTCTGGTCTGTCTCACTCTCTCTCTCTCTCTGAGCTCAGACTCTTTCCTCTGGTCTGTCTCTCTCTCTCTCTCTCTCTCTCTCTCTCTCTCTGAGCTCAGACCTTCCTCTGGTCTGTCTCACTTCCTCTCGGTCTGTCTCACTCTCTCTCTGAGCTCAGACTCTTCCTCTGGTCTGTCTCACTCTCTCTCTGAGCTCAGACTCTTTCCTCTGGTCTGTCTCTCTCTCTCTCTCTCTCTCTGAGCGCAGACTCTTTCCTCTGGTCTGTCTCTCTCTCTCTCTCTCTCTCTGAGCTCAGACTCTTTCCTCTGGTCTGTCTCTCTCTCTCTCTCTGAGCTCAGACTCTTTCCTCTGGTCTGTCTCACTCTCTCTCTGAGCTCAGACTCTTTCCTCTGGTCTGTCTCACTCTCTCTCTGAGCTCAGACTCTTTCCTCTGGTCTGTCTCACTCTCTCTCTGAGCTCAGACTCTTTCCTCTGGTCTGTCTCTCTCTCTCTCTGAGCGCAGACTCTTTCCTCTGGTCTGTCTCTCTCTCTCTCTCTCTGAGCTCAGACTCTTTCCTCTGGTCTGTCTCTCTCTCTCTCTCTGAGCGCAGACTCTTTCCTCTGGTCTGTCTCTCACTCTCTCTCTGAGCTCAGACTCTTTCCTCTGGTCTGTCTCACTCTCTCTCTGAGCGCAGACTCTTTCCTCTGGTCTGTCTCACTCTCTCTCTCTGAGCTCAGACTCTTTCCTCTGGTCTGTCTCACTCTCTCTCTCTGAGCTCAGACTCTTTCCTCTGGTCTGTCTCTCTCTCTCTCTCTGAGCTCAGACTCTTTCCTCTGGTCTGTCTCACTCTCTCTCTGAGCGCAGACTCCTCGCTCTAGTCCCTGGAGAGGTCACTCTTTGCCCTCTGCGTCTGTAGCAGTTCCTGAGCGTTTGGAAACTCTCTTTTCTCTGTTTCTGTCGCATCGATCCGTCTGCAGCTCGACACCGTCACAGAGCGGGAGGAGGAAAGGCCTGTAGTTTCTTTTTTCGTGCTCAAGTCTTTCTATGGTGGAATCTTACATTTCTGTCAAAGTGAGAAACATGTTCAAAAGTCAGGGATGAGTTTGGACACAATTCAGACTAGGCTCGCTTTTGTTACAGCTACATCTCCTTAACATGTCTGTTTAAGCTCTCAGTCGTACAGGAGTTGTCCATCTTCAATGACGGTACTTGAGTCATCGTCTGTACTACTGAGTACCTTCATTAAAGATCTCCTTAACATCTTGGCTTTAACTCTGTCAGAGTAAAAACAGCCCAAACTCTCTCTTTACGACATTTATTCTCTGTCGCTTTGAGACGGAGATTTATCCAGGAAGTGACTCCAACATTTGGCAACAGTTTGGAAACGTTTTAGAAAGTTGGAAAATCATATTAGACATTTTTTGACAATTTTGAAAAAAAAAAAGATTTTTTTCGTTTTAAATATTTGTTGTTTCAAAAGTTTTTAATTTGTGATTTATTTATTTAATTTAACATTTTGGATTTGTTTATTTTATTTGTTATTGACCTTTTTGGGGGGAAATTTGGGAAAGTTCTGGACCAGTTTGTAAAATGTCCAACATTTCTGTGTCACTCCCTGGTCTTTCCCACGCGTATTCATTCACAAATACTGACATGTTTGGCATCCACGTGTATCAGGAAAGACTGTGACTGAGATGACGCTGTAATCCAAATATGGTCATTTCCTTTGTGGGAGACCGCAGCGGCTAAAGACGGGAGAAATATACACAGGACGCATGTGCAGACAAAGAGACTAAACTTTAACAACATCTGCACTTTAGTCGCTCCAGAAGACTCCACACTTCTTGAACTAATATGTCACAATATAAAAGCCCATATTTAAAGCTGGCTCTGAACATTATTTCCTGTTTCTCCTGCAGCGTCTGGCCTTAAATGCTCTGACATTCGTGTTCGTGCCTCTGCTCACGCTCAGAGGCCGTCGTGACCTAGTTCTGCAGAAACCTTTCTCAGAGCGAGCGCAGAAATGTGCCAGAGAAACGGGAAGAGTGTGAAGAGAACAGTTTGGTTCAGAAACTCGTTACAGGAACGAGGCGCTGACGGAGAAGGTGCGATATTTTTAAATCTGCCAAACCGTATGTTCAGCGAGAAAAGTTACACTTTACAAATCTGGACTTTTGGCCGACGCTGAGCCCAGTTTGGACCCGTGAAATAAACGAGGAGAGGTTTGACAGACGCAGAGAGAGTTTGTGCCTCTGTGTCTTCTTCCTGCGATCTGTCTTTTGGTCGATGCGTCGCTGTAGAAGAAGAAACCACTAAATTAAACAGGATTAACTCAAAACTGTGACGATGAAGGGAAATCCTTCTCCAGGTCTTTGATGAGGAACAGCTTTAGGAACAACATGGTTTAAAGAGCAGGAAATGTCGACTTTAAGTGTAAACAAACTGCAGACACTGAAAAGTCCAAGTCTGTGTCAAAGCCATCAGTAAAAGAGCTTTAAGGCAGGATTTAAACAAACAAAGTAACTCCATTTGTTTAAGGTTTAAGGTCAATGCGATGAGAAAAGGCTGTGAGATAAACTGGACATGCTCATGTTATAGCACCAGGTAAAAGCTGAGCAGTTGCAGTGTTTAGGCCGAGTGTAGATCCTAATATTATGTCATAGAACTCTTTCATAACTTTTATAACGTTATATTGTCATCCAATCAGATTTGTTGCCCTTTGTTGCTGAGAGCGTCCATCATAAACAACAGGCCAATACAGCAACCCCCTAGCAAATCAGGGGCCTGGGTTTATGGGTCACATGTCCTCAGGGCTGGCCCAAAGTTAAACCACATTAATGCATCTCATTGGACGAAGTCGCTGTCAATCGATCACACAGTGAAGTCCAACGAGCTGAGTTTGAAATAACCTTCTTTTTATCATGAAAATGGCTGATCTTTGGCGTAATCAGGGACATATAATATTTCCCTCCGGATATCTTTGCCATCTCTGTCTCAGGAACATTTAAAAGCTGGACTTTGTTTGCAAAGTCCAGAGGCTTTTTGGCGTCACCTCACATCCACACGACATCGGCCGCTCTCTGGAATGTGCAGCTTTGAAAACCAGAAACTTGAGGAAACACAGGCTGGATCACAGAGCGAAGAGTTCCTGACGACACAGACTGGAGCGAGGACCACAGAAGGAAGGAGGTTTGTCTGAGTAAACTGCGATGGGGTGTCGGTCTGTGGACAGGGCTAAAACAGAGATGGCCGTGTGCTGTGAGGCCTTCTGCATATCTCCACAGGGCATCAGTGTGTGAGTGTGAAGGCTGAGCTGCCGTCAGCGAGAGGCGGCTGATTGAGCCCGACGTGAAGTGCTTTGAGTCTGGTCTGTGATAAAAGCACAAGGCTTCGATCAGCGGCGTCTCTGTTTGAACACAGATCCGAGTCGTCGTGGCAGAAAGACTCCGACTGAGAAACGGCCCATCAACAGCTGCTTCAAGAGCTGTAATTATCCCAATCAGCCACGACCCACGACGAGCCTCATCATCACACGGAGCGACGCCAATCAGGAAAATAATTCACTTCAGACGCTGCATCTGGGTCTCTGCTCCTCCACTTCTCCTGGATCTGACGGAACCTGTGGCTTTGGCTCATCATTTATATCCAGCAAATTCATCGTCTAAAACCACACTTTCTACATAATGATAATGATGACAAATACGGGACATTAGGTGTTCACATTATAGAGCTGTAAAGGTCTTTGAATGACCTTTGAGAACTACAAATCCAATGAGTTCTTCTTCTGAAACTCCCCACACCTGCAGCACAGAGGAGGCGTTGGGGGAGAAGGAGGAGGACAATAGTGAGAAGAAGGGAGAGGAGGAGGAGGAGGAGCTGACCAGTGCAGAACACCACGCTCTGAAACAGGGACAAACCCAGGAGGCGCTGCACCATTTCGGAGTTTCCCCGACCTCCAAAACCTCGCTGCTCAGGACTAACACCTGATCTACGACATGCCTGTGCAGTTATACGATGACAGATAAAGCACTTAAATATGGGACATTTGGTTTGAACATTACAGAGCTCTGAAGAAGTGCAGAAGGTTAAGAGCTGTTCATATTGTCACTAAGGCATAAATATTCATGTGAGTCATTCTGTAATAAAGGTCATTTGACACTGTTTTGAAAAGAACATCCTAAATGTCGGCCTCCATAGTCAATAAAGTGATTCAGTCGATGTGGAAAGTGGTCGCCTCTTTCAGCGCGTGTAACGGGTTATTGATGTTAGTCTGTCGGTCTTCAGGGTCTGAGGGAATTCAAACAAATCACCCTGATCACAGATACACGATCTATATCACTCATTTGCCTAGTGTTATTTTTGCACTTTCTGTCCGACTAGAGACCAGCACAAACTTCACACTTTCCTCGAGAGGGGACCGGCATCTCATCCCTCTCTCTGTCTGTGTCTACCCGACGCTGACACGCTGCTCATGGGCAGCAGAGGCGCAGGACAGATCAGGAGCTAAGTCGGCTACACACTGTTCCAGAACAGAGGCTTATTAACAGTCCTCACGGCGCTGGACGAGTGGCGTGACGTCTGGGTCAGTTCAGCCCAGGAGAGTCCACGCTGTCGGCCCCTTCATGCACATTTCTCCGTCCCTCTGCAGCCGCTTTGGGCAAAGGCAGTGACGAGTGTGGGCGGGGAACTATCTGTCTTCAAAGCGCTGAAGTCCACGGGAAAGACGCCGCGTAGTATGTGTTTGACTCTCAGACACTGGAGCGGTCTGAAGGCTTAAAGAGACTGAAACATGGACGTGCCCACAGCGCTGACCGAGACACACACACACTCTCCTCTTCATTCAAAACATCGTCCTGAACCGAGTCCTTCTCCACAAAGCAGTGCACGGTGGTGTGTGCGGAGCGTGCAGGTGCTCACAGTACGTACAAGAGTCCAGACATCAGCTGATCTGATCAGTGTGAGGGGCTGGTGAGAGCAGACTGGGCTTTTTCATTTAGCAGCACTAAGTTCTCATTTTGGCCTCTGCCACAGCCTCATTTAGTTAAAAATGCAGCGGAGTAAAAGTCTCCCGAGTCGAGCCTCATTCCCCTGTGATTTACAGCGAGCTCCGCCTCCTTCCTCTGAAACGGCGCCGTCACATCAGCTACATTAATCTGTCCCTTTCCCCCGACGCGACAGCAGCGTTTAAATCTGACGCTCAGTGAAACAGAGCTGTATTATTCATCACAGCGCGGGAAAAGATCTTTAATATTTAACGTCTTCAGAGAGCGAGAGGGAGGGAGGGACAGGAAGCGGTCAGTGAAGGCGGGAATCCCATGAAAACATCGTATTTTATGAAGGAAAATGATGAAGGATAACTGACCGCAGAGGAAGTGGGTCACAGATTTCAAAAGGAAAACGACGAAGGGCAATTTTCACTCTAATTTAGATGGAGACGTCACAGGTTTAACTCTGTCAGAGTCTAAATCTACCAAACTCTCTCTTTATGATGTTTATTCTCTGACGTTTTGTGGCTTTGAGCCAGAGATTTATCCAGGAAGTGACTCCAACACTTTGCAACAGTTTGGAAGAGTTTTGAAAATGATGGAATAGTCTGGAAAACATTGGAACATTTTAGAACAATTTGGAAATGTGTGTAATTTTTCAAACATTTTAATGTTTTTTGGTGAATTTTTGAAATGTTTTTCGACAAGTTTTGGAACCGTTTTTGGACAATTCTGGAAGTTTGCTGCAATCTCTTTGAATTTTTGTAGACATTTTGAGATTTTTATTTTTGAGAATATTTGGAAAACAATTTGGAAAGTTCTGGAACAGTCGGTTAAATGTCCTCCAACATGTCTGGGTTGCTCCCTGGTCTTTCCCACGCTCATTCACTCTCAAATACTGACATGTTTGGTATCCACGTGTAGCAGGAAAGGCTGTGACCGAGATGACGCTGTAATCCAAATATGGTCATTTCCTTTGTAGGAGAAATATACACAGGACGCATGTGCAGACAAAGGGACTAAACTTTAGTCGCTCCATAAGACTCCACACTTTACAGGCGAACAGTGACACTACATTTGGAAGGTTTTTACACACACAAACTAAACCAGATCCACAATCCCTCTACTAAACTAAAATGTCACAAATTAAAACTACACATTTGATATAATCTACAGCGGAGGTTTCACACTGACATCTCGTCCTTCTCTCCAGTCTCCTGCAGCGTCTGAAGCTCCTGGATCTGTTTAAACTGTACATTTGATCTGGATCCTTCAGTGACATCTGTTTGTGTTTCTGTGTCGGTCGCAGCTTCACAGTGTTGACTCTGCGCCTCACGCTGCGCCTCCTCCTCCTCCTGCAGCGTCTGTCAAAGTGTCAGAGCTGAGACCAGTTTATTCAGCCTCATCACACATCCAGATACTAACGAGCACGAGAGAGTTCACACCAAAAACACCGACCGCTGAGTTTGGATCTGAATCATCCAGTCTGTCTTTCAGAAGGAATATTTCAACATTCAAACAAACTGAAGGTCATAAAAAGGTGAACATTGGTGATATCAATTCCACATATTTGTTCAGAGGGATTTTGGATCTGGTTTAGTTTTTTCAGTGTTTTAAATACCTTCTGAGTCGGAGCCTAAGTAACTCGTGCCCCTAGAGGCCATAAGCGCCACTGCAGGTGTCGTACATGTTGTGTTTTTTACTCATTAATTGTCCGTGAGAGTAAATACTACGCTAACAGAAAAGACAAAGGGACAGAGGGATATTGTTCATCCAGTTACACAATGGAGATCATTTTTTTTCACTCAAACTTGGCTGTAAATACTGTTTAAGTGGTGCTAGCCCGCAGTTAGCTTTGCCTGTTAGCCTGTTAGCTTCTTCTTCATGATTCCATTAGTGTGTATTGGTGACTCCGACCCGGAGGCAGGAAAGTTACAATTGTGGTTTTGTGGCCAGAGACACCAGGAGGAGATGAAAGACCCTCCAGTTATCCCATTAACACTTGTATTAGCGCCAGAGGGACTACGGGAAGGATTTATTAAGGTAAACAAATTACTTAGTTCTGCTTTAAAGGAAAAACATACGCAGCGCCTCGGGTCAGTCTGGGTGGGCCTGGGTGGGTCAGGGTAGGCTTGGGTCGGTCTGCGCATCATTCACCTCTCCGGACAGAGATAGCTGCGCAGCCTGAGCCTTTGTCTGCAGGATCTGATCCACATCTGTCTCTGTTCAGAGCGTTGCATCGAGATCTGCCCCAAAACAAAACAATGTGTCCTTTGCAATAATCCCTGAGTCTCTGCAGACTTAACTCTGATCTCTGCAGACTTTAACCTCTGAGTCTCTGCAGACTTTAACCTCTGACTCTCTGCAGACTTTAACCTCTGAGTCTCTGCAGACTTTAACCTCTGAGTCTCTGCAGACTTTAACCTCTGATCTCTGCAACTTAACCTCTGAGTCTCTGCAGACTTTAACCTCTGAGTCTCTGCAGACTTTAACCTCTGAGTCTCTGCAGACTTAACCTCTGAGTCTCTGCAGACTTTAACCTCTGAGTTTGACTTTAACCTCTGATCTCTGCAGACTTTAACCTCTGAGTCTCTGCAGACTTTAACCTCTGAGTCTCTGCAGACTTTAACCTCTGAGTCTCTGCAGACTTTAACCTCTGAGTCTCTGCAGACTTTAACCTCTGAGTCTCTGCAGACTTTAACCTCTGAGTCTCTGCAGACTTTAACCTCTGAGTCTCTGCAGACTTTAACCTCTGAGTCTCTGCAGACTTTAACCTCTGAGTCTCTGCAGACTTTAACCTCTGAGTCTCTGCAGACTTTAACCTCTGAGTCTCTGCAGACTTTAACCTCTGAGTCTCTGCAGACTTTAACCTCTGAGTCTCTGCAGACTTTAACCTCTGAGTCTCTGCAGACTTAACCTCTGAGTCTCTGCAGACTTTAACCTCTGAGTCTCTGCAGACTTTAACCTCTGAGTCTCTGCAGACTTTAACCTCTGAGTCTCTGCAGACTTTAACCTCTGAGTCTCTGCAGACTTTAACCTCTGAGTCTCTGCAGACTTTAACCTCTGAGTCTCTGCAGACTTTAACCTCTGAGTCTCTGCAGACTTTAACCTCTGAGTCTCTGCAGACTTTAACCTCTGAGTCTCTGCAGACTTTAACCTCTGATTCTGCAGATAACCTCTGAGTCTCTGCAGACTTTAACCATGAGTCTCTGCTTCTCAGCCATTTCCCCAAACTGTGGAGTCATAGTTTCCAGGGTCACTGCAGCCTCTGCATCGATGGCTGTGATCGATGTGAACGAGTTTTTAATCAAATTGAGCCTCGGGCTGAAGCGTCTGGGGAGAGGGAAGTGCAGCGATTATCCGTCTTCACGCCACAAAAATCCACTTCTGCACAAAGTGGGAACAAACGAGCGACGAGGAGGAGAAAGACTTTCTTCTCTTTTATAACACTTTGGTTTGTGCTGGAACTCCGTCTGAGCTTTGGGATCTGAGGATGGTTCACATGTCAGTGATACATGTCAGTAATACATGTCACATGTCAGTGATACATGTCACATGTCAGTGATGTCATGATACATGTCACATGTCAGTGATGTCAGTGATACATGTCACATGTCAGTGATACATGTCACATGTCAGTGATACATGTCACATGTCAGTGATACATGTCACATGTCAGTGATACATGTCAGTAATACATGTCACATGTCAGTGATACATGTCACATGTCAGTGATGTCAGTGATACATGTCACATGTCAGTGATACATGTCACATGTCAGTGATGTCACATGTCAGTGATACATGTCACATGTCAGTGATACATGTCACATGTCAGTGATACATGTCACAAAGGTTCTTAAAACATGAATGTTGATCTTCGTTAGGAAATGCTGTCATTAATGATTATGAAGATATAAGACCTATCATTAGTTTACAAATGCTCTGATCTCCGCTTGAGGTGAAAGCACATGTTTGGGAAGGTTTTTTATTTATTTTCCCGCCGTGAGCCTCTCGCCGCCTCCAGTGCTCGTAACCGTGGTGATGAAACGCAGCCGCTTCACGTCGCCTAAACACCCCGGGTTCTCGTGTCTGTGTGACCTGAATATTCTAATACATGGATGTTAGAAATGTGGGTTATTGTGATAAATATGAGGCTAATATGAGACTTCCCTTTTTCCTGATGAGTTTGTGAAGAACGAGGAGGAAGTGGCGCGGAAACGAGAAAACCATTACCAAAATAAAATGTGGGACATAAACTCTCTCCCGAGGCTCGTGTTCTTCCAAAAGATATTAACTCACAAACAAACAAGAGGCACACGTCCGAGCTTCCACTGAAAACATATACAACAGGGGCTTCTCTGATGCCTGGACCCTTGTGTGTAAACTAAAGTCTGTAAAGTGTGGAGCCTGTAGGAGCTAAAGTGCAGATGTTGTTAAAGAGTGGAATAAAAACGGCCCTAAATCTGTGAGAAACACGGAATCAGTGAATTATTAAACATGTGTTTGTGAAGATTAGGGATTTGGTTGTTTCCAGGCGCGCCCCCAGCCTCTGCTCAGCTGTGGACAGGGGGCGGAGCCTCCACTCATCTGTGGTCAGGGGCGGAGCCTCCACTCATCTGTGGTCAGGGGCGGAGCCTCCACTCATCTGTGGTCAGGTGGCGGAGCTTCCACTCATCTGTGGTCAGGGGGCGGATCTTCCACTCATCTGTGGTCAGGGGCGGAGCCTCCACTCATCTGTGGTCAGGGGCGGAGCTTCCACTCATCTGTGGTCAGGGGGCGGAGCTTCCACTCATCTGTGGTCAGGGGCGGAGCTTCCACTCATCTGTGGTCAGGGGCGGAGCTTCCACTCATCTGTGGTCAGGGGCGGATCTTCCACTCATCTGTGGTCAGGGCGGAGCCTCCACTCATCTGTGGTCAGGGGCGGAGCTTCCACTCATCTGTGGTCAGGGGGCGGAGCTTCCACTCATCTGTGGTCAGGGGGCGGAGCCTCCACTCATCTGGGTCAGGGGGCGGAGCCTCCACTCATCTGTGGTCAGGGGGCGGAGCTTCCACTCATCTGTGGTCAGGGGGCGGAGCCTCCACTCATCTGTGGTCAGGGGGCGGAGCTTCCACTCATCGGTGGTCAGGGCGGAGCCTCCACTCATCTGTGGTCAGGGGGCGGAGCTTCCACTCATCTGTGGTCAGGGGGCGGAGCAAACAGGCTCTGAGTCCATACCTCTGATAAGAACCTTCATAAACGAGACTCCGAGGAGGACAGACCAAAGGATGAATATCTGTTTATTTCACACGACGACATTGAGCTTCGACTCTGGTTCAACAGAAGTGTGACTCCTAAAGGAAACAAACGCCATCGCATCACAGGGGAAAGAAGTGTATAAACCCAGCATGGGCAAACTAAGGTCCAGGGGCCAGATGAGGCCCAACTAGCCCTTCAATCCGGCCCTCAAAACATGACTAAGCTCCATTGCCTCATTTCGGCCGCTTGTATCCGCGATCTTGTCCTTTCGGTCATTACCCAGATCTCATGACCATAGGTGACGGTGGGAACGTAGATCGATCGGTAAATCGAGAGCTTTGCCCCCTGACTCAGCTCCCTCTTCACCACAACAGTCCGATACAGCGACCGCATCACTGCTGACGCTGCACCGATCCGTCTATCGATCTCACGCTTCATGTGAGGAGGACGTGAGGAGGTGAGGAGCTCAGTTACCCGGGAGGAGCTCGGGGTAGAGTCGCTGCTCCTTCACGTCGAAAGGAGCCAGCTGAGGTGGCTAGGGCATCTGTTCCGGATGCCTCCTGGTCGCCTCCCTCGGGAGGTGCTCCAGGCATGTCCTATTGGGAGGAGGCCTCGTGGAAGGCCCAGGACACGCTGGTGGGACTATGTCTCCGAGCTGGCCTGGTGTCGCCTCGGGGTCCCCCCAGAACAGCTGGAGGAGGTGTGCGTGGATCGGGAAGTCTGGGCATCTCTGCTGAGACTGCTGCCTCCGCGACCCGGCCCCGGATAAAGCGGAAGAAAATGGATGGATGGGCTCCATTGCCTAATAAGAAAGTAAACACAGATGTTTTCATTGACATAAAGAAAGATAATGCATAACTGCTGCTATTGAGTTGCTCTTTAATGTTTAGGCGATTACTGTCTGTTTCAAACCATTACAATTCTCAAATAATCACATTCACAACTAGTCTGGCCCTCGAGGAAAGTTCAAAAACCCAATGTGGCCCTGGCATCAAAAATGTATCTGTGCTACATGCACACGATCCAGCTTCAGACCCAGCCGAGTGGGAGGAGGCGGAGCTTCAGACCCAGGCGAGTGGGAGGAGGCGGAGCTTCAGACCCAGCCGAGTGAGAGGAGGCGGAGCTTCAGACCCAGGCGACTGAGGAGGCGGAGCTTCAGACCCAGGAGAGTGAGAGGAGGCGGAGCTTCAGTCTGAATGACTTAAACCCTGTTGTAAATATAACCAGTAAAATGCATTTAACTGATCAGAAACTCTCTTTAGTTGCTCAGAAGTTGCTGAGTTCAGGAAAAGTTGTGGGAAAGTTGCGACGCTGACTTTGCAGTGTTTGCTTGATTTTGCGTTAATAGTTGCATCGTGAAATCCTGGAGAGACTGAAAGTTTATACATAATTAGAGACCAAAGCTGAACATTGAAAGAATTGAGTCTCGCTTTAGAGTCGGCTAAATTTAAAGATAACTTCTGCCTGATTTAATGAACTTTGACCCAATAAACAAGAGACATTTTAACTTTTACATTGTTTTTCATGTTAAAGTCTTGGGGAAAGTTTGGTTCTTGTTAATTATAGTGGTGTTAGAGATTCTTTCCTGGGACGTAGCCGTGAGATAAATATAGCATCTGTGGAGGCGTCTGTAACGAGCTAATGCTAATGCTGAGTTCATTAGCGCTCGCTCGTTAGACGCCTCGCTGAGGGAAAAGGTCAGAATCAGCATCACACAGAGTCACAGGCGGAGGACGGCGTTATAACAGAGCTGTCAGTCACAGACTCCGCCCACAGGGGGAGGGGAGACCTCAGGGGGTTCTTTCTAAGCTGTCGTCTGTACTTGGTAGAGCCCGACCGATCTGGATGATCGGGTCCGATACCGATATGACGGGGGTTGGTCGTCATTTTTTTCATCTCTCAAATAGCCTCTAGTCTAACATTTATAGTAAAGGGTTCAATCGTATTTCTAGGTCGCGTTCACGTGATGTCACAACATTCTAAAGGAGCTATTGACAATTCCATGACGGTAACCATAGTAACTGTGGTAACTGTCTTCATTTTGATGTTTTGTCTTAAAGGGATACTTCGGGATTTTTGACATTGGGCCTCATTTCCTAGCTATAAATGTCTGTGTTAATAGAATAATGTTTGAAATATGACTGACCTTGTATCACATGAATTACCGCATTTTGAGGGACTATTTTCTCGCAGATCACTCCGCCGCTGCATTAGCTTACAGCCACGAAGCTGATGCTGCTCAAATATAAGTTGTTTTAAATGATTCTATTAACACAGACATTTATATGGTTAGTCTGGTGTTATAAGTGATTTACCTCAGGTGCACTGTGGAGTGGGTCAGACTGTTTTTAATGCAGGCTAACTGATACCATAGACATGCTTTAGCCTTGCCCTAGCCTAGCGCCACTAGACTCTTCAAATATAAGAACTGCATGAATTTAAGAAAAAATATCTCCAGACATCAACAACACTCTGGATAAGTAGGAAATGAGGCCCAATGTCAAAAATCCTGAAATATCCCTTTAAGGCCTGTTCATACAAGATGCTAGAACTTTGTGGAGTATGAACAGGCCTTTAGTAGGGCTGAACGATTAATTGCATTTGCAATTTTATCGCGATATCACACAACGTGAATCGCAGAGGCACGCGGTTTGACGGCCGCGGCCCATAGAAGTGAATGTAGCGGCGAGAGACTTTTGCTTTGGTTTACTTCTCAGTCTAGTTAAGGTGTGCAGTAGATCGTGGATGTGCAGTGAACATATCAGCGTTTATGAAGCAGCCACCATGAAGGACTGTTAGCATTGCGTTAGCTGCAGCGCTAATCCCTCTATTCAGAGTCCCGGGCCGCGCTGCCTCACGCTCTGATGCACTGATCACAGAAACTCCCTCACAGAGACTCTCTGCCTCCACAGACATGAAGCTGAGCCTGAGCTGCTTGGAAAGAGTTGTTTGCAGCTTAGTTGGGACATTTTAGAATCTAAAAGGAGGCTTATGTTTGTGAATGTTTTGGATGAGAACTTAAGCACTGACTAAAACACAATTAAGATGCAAATAGCAAGAAATTATTATATTCAAAATTATTTAGGACTAAAAAGTAAGTAATACTTAAATAAGTCAGTTGTAAATATTTCATGAGCAATAACATTGTCTCAGGTTAGGCTATAATTTAAGTTATAATGCAACAAAAAGTTATTAATGGTAAATGGGGGAAGCAAAATCAAAATAAAATCGAAATTGCAATATTGATTTATGGCAAAATTGTTCAGCCCTAGCCTTTAGTTTGTCTCATTTCTCTGTAATTCCTGAGGCCGATTCACATGAGACAAAATCTGTCCCAAAGTTCAAAGTCGTCTCTTCAGCTCATATGAACTAAGGTCTCATTATTTCCTCATAAAGGCGTCTGAAAGTGGAGACAATATTCAGAAACATGAGCGTGATGTTGTTCAGTAGAATCAGAATCACGTGAATCCAGTCAGATAATGATCATGTAAACATTTGGACATTTGCTTTTTGGACCTTTCTTTCAATAACTGTATTTCTCCCATAGAGTTGTATTGGCCCCTGCTCCACCTGACATTATGACATCATCATGTTCTAGAATGTGGGCGTTTCCCGTGAGGAAACTCCTGTGTGATATTGGGCTGTACAGTATCAGAGTCCCGTGAGGAAACCCTGTGTGATATTGGGCTGTACAGTATCAGAGTCCCGGAGGAAACCCCTGTGTGATATTGGGCTGTACAGTATCAGAGTCCCGTGAGGAAACTCCTGTGTGATATTGGGCTGTACAGTATCAGAGTCCCGTGAGGAAACCCCTGTGTGATATTGGGCTGTACAGTATCAGAGTCCCGTGAGGAAACTCCTGTGTGATATTGGGCTGTACAGTATCAGAGTCCCGTGAGGAAACCCCTGTGTGATATTGGGCTGTACAGTATCAGAGTCCCGTGAGGAAACCCTGTGTGATATTGGCTGTACAGTATCAGAGTCCCGTGAGGAAACCCTGTGTGATATTGGGCTGTACAGTATCAGAGTCCCGTGAGGAAACCCTGTGTGATATTGGGCTGTACAGTATCAGAGTCCCGTGAGGAAACCCTGTGTGATATTGGGCTGTACAGTATCAGAGTCCCGTGAGGAAACCCCTGTGTGATATTGGGCTGTACAGTATCAGAGTCCGTGAGGAAACTCCTGTGTGATATTGGGCTGTACAGTATCAGAGTCCCGTGAGGAAACTCCTGTGTGATATTGGGCTGTACAGTATCAGAGTCCCGTGAGGAAACCCTGTGTGATATTGGGCTGTACAGTATCAGAGTCCCGTGAGGAAACCCCTGTGTGATATTGGGCTGTACAGTATCAGAGTCCCGTGAGGAAACTCCTGTGTGATATTGGGCTGTACAGTATCAGAGTCCGTGAGGAAACTCCTGTGTGATATTGGGCTGTACAGTATCAGAGTCCCGTGAGGAAACTCCTGTGTGATATTGGGCTGTACAAAACTAAAACTAAAAAATACTGATGGGCTGATGGACAGATACAGTATCAGAGTCCTCCTCCTCGTCTTCGTTTGTTGAAGTCTCCCGAACCTTCAGAGCTCTGTATCTCAGAGAGTCTTCAGTAAAACTTGGCTCTGCGGCAGCGCTGACAGACGAGTCCATCTTTTCTTTCTACGGGAGCTCTTCTGCAGCGTGAGGCTCGTGTTCGGGGAGTTAGAGTCGGTAATCAGCTTCTAATCAGAGCTTCCCCGATGCGGCTGCTTTGTTGCTTACAGAAGTTCTCTGGATTTTCATAACATTTAGTTTGACTTACAGCAGTTTCTCCCTGACTACAAACACGATTAAAGTCGTACAGTAGAGCCTTGAGTCTGGGTCTGTTTGTTTCCTCGGTCACATGATCAGCGACCTCTGATGACGACATTCAGAGGCGCAACTGAATATATCGTCTTTAACGTCATATGAAGTAACAGTTTGGAAGATCTGCAGGATTATAATATTGAGTCTATCTGCACAAGAAAAGGGGGGAAATAATGATAAAGAAGGGGAAAAATGGTAAAAAAAAATCATCAAAATAGAGACAAAAATACGCCGGAAAAGCAACAATAACACAATAAAAAACCGACAGAAACATTTAACTTTTCATTAATTAATTTGTTAAGAAATACATGACAAAAAAGCAACGAAAAAAGTGATGAAAAAGACAAAAGAAACGATGAAAACACACCAAAAACTCTTCTAAAATGTGACAAAAACGCAGCATCAACACGAGGATGCCCAGTTTTGTTGGTCTTAGCTTTCAAATTAGACGTTACCCTGGCCTATAGGCTTTAAGCTCCAGTCGACAAACTTGTAGATTTGGGTAAAACTGAACTGAAGAAAATGTGCTGGGTTAAAGCCGACTGCACAGCGCTCTACGCTGCCCCTTGTGGCGCAGGAGCAAACAGCGACGCTCTCAGGATTCTACTGAAAGTCGCTGAACAAGAGCCAGTTTGTGCAGAATAATGTGGACTCACTAAATGAAATGATGATTGTTCTTCTAAGTCCTGACCAGAGCAGAGTTGGGATCATTTCATTTCATTTTATTTATTCTTGTTTCATGGTAATGCAACATAAAATTGGTACTGCAACAATCCAGCAAACCAAACAATAATGCATTCCATGAGAAGAACAGGAGGATGAAGTAAAAAAATCGTATAAACTCCTACCCTATTCTTAAAAAAAAACGTTACAAATTAGATGGCCTCACTGACGCAAAAATAACAATAGCCCAACTTTCGATTATTTTCTTAAAAAAAGAAGAGATTATTAATCATTTTGCTAAAACAACAGCGATGCAATGGTGGCGATGGGAACGACGACGAGGCCATAAAACTACACACACACACACATATACACACAGACATGCACAGACACACACATACACACACACAAAGAGGATCTACTGATGTATTTGTGATGTTATGCTGTGTGTTTGAGTGGGCAGCTGTCGAAAGATGTTTGACCTCCCACAGCTCCCCGGCACCTGCTTGCCCTACATTAGTGACTGACGGTGTTATGTCCTAAAATAGGTGTTGTGTTTAAAAAGACAGGAGTTAGTGGAAGGCCACAGGTGCTCCGCCCCTGACATTCCCTCCGTTCCTGCTTTCCCTGTAGAGGATTCATTTCATTTTTCATTTTTTTTCATTTATTTATTCATTTGAGCAGAAAAGTATTTCAAAAATGTTTTACATTTGAAAACAGAAAAAAAACAAGACTTTCAGAGCTTTTAATAGTGATATACTCGCTGTCTGTCTCTGTTACATGTTTTATGGACCCTTTGAGTCTGAGATAAAGAAATCAGAGAGAAAAAAGTCCCCAGTCCCTCCCCCGTGGCGCTCCCGTCCCTCCCCCGTGGCGCTCCTGTGGCGTGTGAGCGCTCGGGGTCGGGTCTGTGCAGAGGAATATTGATCTGAGCTTTAAATATCTGCAGCGTCTAAGCCCCAGCTGCGTCTCCAGCTTCACTCTGCCCCTCGCCCTGACCTCACCATATGCTCCACACGACCTCGTCACCGCGACGACCCCAACACGCTCCACCTCATCCCAACCGCCACCTCATCCCAACACGCTCCACCCTCATCCCAACACACGCTCCACCTCATCCAACTGCTCCACCTCATCCCCAACACGCTCCCTTCCACACGCCACCTCATCCCAACACCCCCCCTCATCCCAACACCTCCCACCTAATACCAACACGCTCCACCTCATCCCTAACAACGCTCCACCTCATCCCAACATGCTCCACCTCATCCCCAACACGCTCCACTCATCCCACACGCTCACCTCATCCCAACACGCTCCCACCTCATCCCAACACGCTCCCACCTCATCCCAACACGCTCCCACCTCATCCCAACAACGCTTCCCACCTCATCCTAACACGCTCCACTCATCCCCAACACGCTCCACCTCATCCCCAACACGCTCCACCTCATCCCCAACACGCTCCACCTCATCCCCAACCGCTCCCACCTCATCCTAACACGCTCCACCTCATCCCCAACACGCTCCACCTCATCCTAACACGCTCCCACCTCATCCCCAACACGCTCCAACCTCATCCCAACACGCTCCACCTCATCCCAACACGCTCCCACCTCATCCCTAACACGCTCCACCTCATCCCCAAACACGCTCCACCTCATCCCAACACGCTCCACCTCATCCCCAACACGCTCCACCTCATCCAACACGCTCCACCTCATCCCAACACGCTCCACCTCATCCCAACACGCTCCACCTCATCCCAACACGCTCCCACCTCATCCCAACACGCTCCACCTTCACTCACACCTCATGGCTCACCCAACACGCTCCACCTCATCCCAACACGCTCCACCTCATCCCAACACGCTCCACCTCATCCCCAACACGGCTCCACCGTCCATCATCCCAACACGCTCCACCTCATCCCAACACGCTCCCCTTCCCACCTCAACAGTGCTCCACCTCATCCAACACGCTCCACCTCATCCCCAACACGCTCCCACTCATCCTAACAGCTCCACCTCATCCCAACACGGCTCCACTCACCAACATCGCTCCATCTCATCCAATCACGCCCGACCTCCCAACAATACGCTCACCCATCCCAACGACGCTTCCACCTCCCCCAACCACGCTCACCTCATCCCCAACACGCTCCACCTCATTCCCCAACACGCTCCACCTCATCCCAACACGCTCCCACCTCATCCCAAACGCTCCCACCTCATTCCCCACATACCCTCCCAGCCCTATCCCCCACACGCTCCACTCATCCGAAGCACTCCACCTCATTCCCAAATAACCTCCCTGCAAATCCACACCGCATCACTCATCCCCCAACACGCTCCACCTCATCCCCAACACGCTCCACCTCATCCACACCGCTCCACCTCGATCCCCAACACGCCTCCACCTACATCCCAACACGCTCCACCTCATCCCAACACGCCGCCATCAGCCTCATCCAACACGCTTCCAGCTCATCCCCACACCTCCACCTACCCCAACACTCCACTCGTCATCGCCCACGACCTCCCACCTCATCCAACAACGCCCACTCATCCCTAACACGTCCACCTCATCTCCCAACACGCTCCACCTCACCCAACACGCTCCACCTCATCCCCAACACGCTCCCACCTCATCCCCAACACGCTCCCACCCATCACACTCCATCCTCCCCAAAACCCCACCCTCATCCCAATAAGGCTCACCTCATCTCAAACACGCCCCCACCTCATCCCCAATCACCACTCTCCATCCCCAACACCTCCACCTCCATACCCAACACGCTCCCACCTCGTCCCAACACGCTCCACCTCTCCCAACACCGCTCCACCTCATCCCACCACGCTCCCCACCTCATCCCCAACGACGCCCACCTCATCCAACTGACGCTCCACCTCATCCCCAACACGCTCCGACCTCATCCCGTAACTAGGCTCCCACTCATCCCAACTGCACACCTCCACTTCATTCCCAACATCGCTCCCCACCGATCATCCACCACACGGCTCCACCGTCATCCTGAAACACCCTCCCACCCCTCTAACACCCGCTCCACCTCATCCTCACCAAGCTCCACCTCAATCCCAAATCTACACTCCACCTCACTAACACACGCTCACACCTCATCCCAACTACCGCTCGCACTCATCCCCGAACCACGGCTCCGACTCATCCCACCACGGCTCCACCTCATCCCAACACGCCTCCACCTCATCCCACACGCCTCCCAACCATCCGAACACGTCTCCACCTCCATCCAACATCGCTCCAATCTGCATCCCCAACACGTCCCACGCCTCATCCAACACGCTCCAGCCTCTCCAACACGCTCCCACCTCATCCCATACAAGCACGCTCCACCTCATCCAACTTACCGGCTCCGCACCTCATCCTAGAACACGCTTCCCACCTCATCCTAACACGCCTCCCACTCAGTCTAAATGCACGCTCCACCTTCATCCCAACACGCTCCCACCTCATCCCAACACGCTCCCGACCTGCATCCCAAGCACGTCTCCCACCTCGATCCCAACACGCTCCGACCTCATCGCCAACAATCGCTTCCCCCTCATCCCAAGCACCTCCAGCTCTCATCCCCAAACCATCGCTCTCCCACCTCCATCCCCCAACACGCCTCTCACCTCATCCCAACGACGCTCCACCGTCACCCAACGACGCTCCGCACCTGCATCCCCAACTAGGCTCCCCTATCCCTAACACGCTCCCACCTCATCCAACCACGCTCTCACCTTCATCCCCACACGCTACAACTCATCCCAAACACTCCACCGTCATCCAACACGCTCGACACCTCATCCAAACACGGCTCCACTCATCCCAAGCAACCGCTCCAGCGTCCACTCCCATAACACGGCTCCACCCTCCATCCTCAACACGCTCCCAGAACCTCATCCCTAAGAACACGCTCCACGCTCATCCCGAAAACACGCCAACCTCATCCCCACCACGCTCCAACCTCATCCCAACTACGCTCCACCGTCATCCTAAACGCTCCCACCTCATCCAAACACGCTCCACCTCATTCCCAAACGCTTTCGCCACCTCCATTCGCGCCAACACGCTCCACCCTCGATCCCCATCACGCCTCCACTCACCCAGACGAACGCTCCACTCATCCCAACGACGCCTCCACCGTCGAATGCCCCAACATCACAATCATCCGCCAAACTGACGCCCTCCCCTCAATCCCAACTACGCTCCATTACTCATCCCCCAATACGCTCCACCTCATCTCCAAACGGCGTCCACCTCATCCCAACAGACGCTCCACCGTCATCTCAAGACGCTCCACTCATCCCAAAACGCTCACAGCCTCTCTCCAACTCTCGCTCCACCTGTCATCCCAACGCACGCTCACCTCATCGCCCAACACGCTCCACCTCGATCGCGCCAACACGCTCCAACCGTCATCCCACAACGCTCCCACGGCTCATCCCCAACACGCTCCATCTCTCATCCTCAACAACGCCTCCACTCTAATCCCCACCTACGCTCCGAGCCTCATCCCAACAGCCTCCCACCTCATCCCAACAGTCTCCACACTCATCCGAACATTTACGGCACGCCTCCCACTCATGCCCAGACACGCTCCACCTGCATCCCAACACGGCTCATCTCATCCCAAGTACACGCCACATCTCATCCCAACAGCTCCACTCTGCCCCAACACGCTCTCCACTCATTCCCCATACACGCTCTCAAGCCTCATCCCCCAACACGGCTCACCGTCATCCCCAACACGCTCCCAATTATCCTCATCCGCCTAACAGCGCTCGCGACCTCATCCCACACACGCCCACTCCATCCCCAACAACCGCTCCACTTCATCCAACACCGCTCCACATTCATCCCAAACGCTCCACCTCAGATCCGCAACACATCGGCCCACCTCATGCCCAACAGGACGCTCTCCACCTCGATCCCCAACACGCTCCCACCTCATCCCCAACACGCTCCACCTCATCCCAACTACCTCACCATCATCCCACACGGCTCCGACCTTCCTAATCCCAACGACGCTACCACCTCATCCCAACACGGCTCCCACCTCATCTCCAACACGGCTCCCCCGTCAGTCCCTACCGAGCTCCCAGCTCATCCCCAGACACGCTTCCAACCTCACCCAAGCACCTCGCACCCATCCCCAACACGCTCCTACGTTCATCCACACGCTCCCCACCCTCATCCTAAACACGCTCACACCCTCATGCCCAACGTACGCTCCACCTCATTCCTAACACGCCCGACCAACCTCATCTCCAAACCTCCACTCATCCCAACGACGCTCCCGTCATCCCCAACACGCTCCACCTCATCCCATACACGCTCCTCCCTACCTCATCCTCCTAATCATACGCCTCCAACTCATCCCCAACGACGCCCTTCCCTCAGTCCCCACAAGCACGCCCTCCACCCCTCATCCCCAACACGGCTGCCACGCGTCCTCAACCAAACGCTCGCCCGTCATCCTGCAACCACGCTCACCTCTCCCAACACGCCCAACTCAGATCCCACCAGCGCTCCACGTCACCAGAACGGCTCCACTTCATCCAACCGCGCTCCCCGTCATCCCAACGATACGCTCCACCTCAGTCCCAACACGCCTGCCCACCGTCATCCCCACCATGCTCACCTCATCCCCCTAACACGCTCCAGCCCTCATCCCAACATGCTCACCTCATCTCCATACTACGCTCCACTATTCATCCCAACACGCTCCACTCCTCATCCCCAACCACGCTCCCACCTCATCAACATGCTCCACCTCATGCCAACACGCTCCGACTTCATTCCCAAACCGCGTCCGCCTCATCCCAACACGCTCAGCCTCAACTCTAACATATCCGCTCCAGTCCTCATCCGCAAACAGCCTCGCACTTCATCCACCAGCGCCCACCTCATCCCACATTCTTGCTCCACCTCATCCCCAACACGCTCCCATCCTGTCATTCCTAACCAAACGCTCACCTCAAATGCCCTAACACGGCTCCCCTCCTATCCCAACCCCACCGTCATCCCAACAACACGCCTCCCAAACCTCATCCCCAACACGCTCACCTCCTCCCAACACGCTCACCCTCATCCCCAACACGTCCCCACCTCATCCCAACTACGCCTCCCACCTCAGTCCCCAACACGCCCTCCAACCTCAATCCCAACACGCCCCACCTCATCCACACCGCTCCACTCATCCCCAACCGCCCCAGCTCATCCCAACACGCTTCACACCTCATCTCAACACGCTCGAACCGTCATCCCCAAAGCCTCACACCTCATCCCAACACGCTCCACCTATCCCACACAACGCTCCACCTCATCCCCCCACTACGCTCCAACCTCATCCCAACACGCTGCCCACCCCCCTCCCAGAGCACCTCACCTCATCCCAACAATCGCTCAACCTCATCCCAGACAACACGCTGCCACTCGATCCCACACCGCTCCCACCCTCATCCCCAACACGCTCCACCCTCATCCCCAACACGCTCCACCTTCATCCTAACACGCTCCCACCTTCATCCCCAACCACGCTTCCCCTCATCCCCAACCGACACGCTCAGCCGTCATGCCCAACACGCTCCACTCATCGCCACACGCTCCACCTCATCCCCAACACGCTCCGACCGTCATCCCAACCGGCTCCACCTCATCCAACACGCTCCAACAATCACCGTCATCCCCAAGCACGCTCCAGGTCCGCATTCCCAAACACGCTCCACCTGCATCCCAACACGCTCCGATCCCTCATCCAACAGCCTCCACCTCATCCCAACACGCTCCCACCTCATGCCGCCAACTACGCTCCTCCCGACCGCATCATGCCAACACGCTCCCACCTCAATCCAACACGCTCCACGCTCATCCCGAAGCACGCTCCACCTCATACCCAACACGCTCCCGACCTTCATCCCCAACACGCTCCATCATCCCAACCGCGCTCCACCCGGCTCATCCCGCAACGCCCACCTATCCGTAAACACGCTCCCCTCAATCCTACAGCTCCCACTCATCCTAGAACAACGCTCCACCCTCATACCAACACGCTCCCACCTCATCCCCAACACGCTCCACTCATCCCAACAGCTCCCACCCTCATCCCAACACGCCGCCAGCTCATCCCAATACACCTCCCGACACCTCATCCTCAACACGCTCCCACCCTCCACAGGACGCTTGCCAACCTCATCCCAAATCACGCTCCCACCTCATCCCCAACACGCCCACTCATCCCCACTACACGCTTCCACCTCATCCGAACACGCCCCACCTTCATCCACAAAAAGAGCCTTCCACCTCATCCCAACACGTCCCCCCTCATCCCAACACGCTCCCAACCGTCATCCCAACAGACGTCTCCCACCTCCATCCAACCGCTCCATCCTCATCCGCCCAACGACGCTCGCACTCATCCCAACACGCTCCCAGCCATCTCTAAACACGGCTCCATCTCAGCCCCAACAGCCGACCCTCGTATCCTACACGCTCCCACCTCATCCTAGAACAGACCGCTCCACCTCATCCCAACGACACGCTCAGCTCTATCCCTCAACACTGCTCCCACCTCATCCCCAACAGCGCTCCCCACCCTCATCCTAACACCTCGCCCGCCCCCCTCCCGCCCTGCCGCCACCTCATCTAAAGCACCTCCACCTCAGTCCCACACGGCACGGCTCCCATCCGTCCATCCCCCAACAACGCTCACCTCATCCCCCAACACTCGCAACCTGTCCCCAACCACGCTCCACCTCATCCACACCGCTCCACCTCGATCCCCAACACGCCTCCACCTACATCCCAACACGCTCCACCTCATCCCAACACGCCTCCACCTCATCCAAACGCTCTCCCCTCGATCCCCAGCACGCTGCCACCCATCCAACCCTCCCCAAACCCCCTCATCCCCACAACACGTCCACCTCATCCCAAACGCTCCACCTCATCCCAGACACGCCTCACCTCAATCTCCAACAGCTCCACCTCATCCAACAGCTCCACCGTCAATCCAACACGCTCGCACGTCATCCCACTATACGCTCACCTCATCCCAGCTACGCTCCACCTCATCCCCGAACACGCTCCACCGGTCTCCCACACGCTCCAAACCTCATCCCCAACACGCTCCGCACTCATCCCAACACGCTCCACTCATACAACATCGCTCCACGCTCAGTCCAACACCGCTCAACTCATCCCAACCGACGCCACTCATCCAACAACGCTCACCTCATCCCCACACGCTCCACACTCATCCCAACACCGCTCCAACCTGCATCCCAACACGCTCCACTCATCCCTCAAACTCCACCTCATACCCCAACACCTTCCACCTCCATCCAACACCCTCCACCTCAACCCCAAGCTACGCTCCACTCTCATCCCCAACACGCTCCCACCTCATCCCAAACGCTCCACTCCATCCCCCACGACGCTCCACCCATCCCCAAACGCTCCACCTCAATCCAACACGCCCCTCATCCCAACACAGCTCCACTATCCGAACTACGCTCCACCTCACCCAACACGCTCCACTCATCCAACACGCTCCACCTCCATCCCAACACGATCCACCTCATCCCAACGACTCTCCCACCCTCACCACAACACGCTCCACCGTCATCCCAAACTCCACCTCATCCCCAACACGCTCTCCACCTCATCCCCAACAACGCTGCACTCATCCCAACCGTACGCACCACCTCATCCCAACACGCTCAACCCATCCAACAACCTCCACCTCATCCCAACACGCTCCACCTCATCCAACACGCTCCCCCCAGTCATCCAACCGCTCCACCTCATTCCAACTACCGCTCCAACTCATCCACAACACGCTCCCACTCATCCCCAACAGCACGCTCCACCTCATCCCCAACACGCCCCTCCCACCTCATCCCAACACTCCACCCACCCAACAACGCTCACCTCACCAACAACGCTCGCACCTTCATCTCAACATCGCTCCACCTCATCCCAACACGCTCCACCTCATTCCCAACACGCTCCACCGCATCCCAACACCTCCCACCTCATCCCCAACACGCTCCACCTCATCCCAACACGCTCCACCCTCATCCCCAACACGCTCCACTCATCCCAACCCTCCTCATCCCCAACAACGCTCCACCTCAATCCCACACACCTCGACCTCTCCCAATCACGCTCCACCTCATCCCCAACACGCTCCACACTCATCCCCACACCTCCACTCATCCCCAACACGCTCCCTCTCCCAACACGCCACCTCATCCCCAACACGCTCCACCTCATCCCACACGCTCCACCTCACCCCAACACGCTCCAACCATCCCCATACAACGCTCCACCTACACCCAAACGTCCACCTACCCCCAACACGGCTCCACCTCATCCCCAACAGCTCCACCTATCCAACACGCTCCACCATCCCAACACGCTCCCACCTCATCCAACACGCTCCACTCGATCCCCAACCTCCACCTCATCCCAACAAACGCTCCACCTCATCCCAACACCTCACCCATCCCAACACCTCCACTCAGCCCAAGCTACCTCCACCTCATCCCCAACACGCTCCATCACCCCAACACGCTCCAACCTCATCCCACACGCTCCAACCATCCCCAACACGCTCCAAACCATCCCAACCAACGCTCCACCTCATCCCCAACACGCTCCACCTCATCCCAACACGCTCCACCTCATCCAACACGCTTCCACCTCATCCCAACACGCTCCACCTCATCCCCAAACACCGCTCCCCCGCATCCCGAACACGCTCACCTCAATCCCAACCACGCTCCACCATCCAACACCTCACTCATCCCAACAACCTCCCCTCTCCACACTCCAACCTCATCCCCAACGACGCCACCTCATCACCCAACCCCCAGCCTCATCCCAACACGCTCCACCTCATGCACAACGCTCGTCAACCTCAATCACCAACACCTCCACCTCATCCCCACTACGCTCCACTCATCCCAACGACCCCACCATCCCAACAACGCTCCACCTCATCCCCAACACGCTCCATCTCATCCCAACCCTCCACCCTCATCCCACACGCTCACCTCATCCCCAACACCTCCACTCATCCCCAACACGCTCCATCCTCAATCCCCAACACGCTCACCTCATCCAACACGCTCCACCTCATCCAACACGCTCCACCTCTCCCAACGCTCCACCTGTCCCAACACGCTCCACCTCATCCCAACAACCTCCACCTCGCCAACACGCTCCACCGTCGTCCCAACAGCCCACCTCCGTCCCACTACCGCTCCACTCGTCGCCAACAATCGTCCACCTCGTCCCAACACGCTCCACCTCATCCCCAACACGCTCACCTCAATCCCAACGACGTCCACCTCATCCCCAACAACGCCCACCTCATCCCACATCTCCACCTCAATCCCCAACACCTCCACCTCATCCCCAAACACTCCACCCTCATCCCAACCACGCGTCCACTCATCCCCAACACGCTCCACCCTCATTCCCAACACGCTCCACCTCATCCCAACCGCTCCACCGTCATCCCAACCGCTCCACCTCATCCCCAAACACGCTCCACCTCGTCCCAAACGCTCCCAGCACCTCGTCCCATCACGCTCCCAATCACCAACACGCCCCACCCACCCAACACCCCCACCAATCCCAACACGCTCCCCTCATCCCAACAAACGCTCCACCTCATCCCAACACGCTCCCAACCTCATCCAACATGCCCACCTATCCCCAACATGCCCACCTCATCCAAACGCTCGCCACCTCATCCCAACACGCTCCCACCTCATCCCAACACGCTCCCACTCATACCACCACCGCTCCACCTCACCCAACGACCTCCCACCTCATTCCCAACACGCCCCGACTCATCCCAAACACGCTCCCACCGTGATTCCCAACACTCTCCCACCGTCATCCAACACTGCTCCCACCTATCCCAACAACGCTCCCACCTCATACCAACACGCTCCACAGTCATGCCCAACACGCTCCCCTCACCAAACACGCACCCACCGTCATCGCAACACGCTCCCTACCTCATCCAACCACGCTCCCACTCATCCCAACACCACTCATCCACACGCTCACCATCATCCCAAACGCCCACCTCATCCCCACACGCTGCCACCTCATCCCAAAACCTCCACCTCAAGCCCAACACGCTCCCACCTCATCCCCAACACGCTTCCACCTCATCCCAAACACGCTCCACCTCATCCCCAACACGCTCCACCTCATCCCCAACACGGCTCCAACCTCATCCAACACGCTCAACCTCGCCCCACACCTCCCACCTAATACCAACAGCTCCCACCTAATCCGCAACACGCTCCCCTAAAACAACACCTCCTACCTCATCCCAACACGCTCCCTACGCTCATCCCAAACACGCTCCCTCAGTCCCCAATAACTCCAACCTCATCCCCAACACTCTCCACCTCGTCCCAACACGCTCCACCTCGTCCCAACACGCTCCACCGTTCGTTCCCAACGCTCCACCTCATCCCCTAATCACTCCACCTCGTCCCCAACCGCTCCCACCCATCCGCAACACGCTCCACCTCATCCCCAACACGCTCACCTCGTCCCACACGCTCCATTACCTCATCCGCAACACGCTCCAACCTCATCCCCAACACGCCACTCGTCCCCAACACGCTCCTCCTAATACCAACACGCTGCGCCACTCTCATCCGCAACACGCCCCCACCTAATACCCTAACACGCTCCCACCTCACCCAACACGCTTCACCTCAAATCCCAACACGCCCCCACCTCATCCCAACACCTCCACTCATCCCAACACGCTCCACTTATCCCCAACACGCTCCACCTCATCCCAACACGCTCCACCTCATCCCAACACGCTCACCTCTCAACACGCTCCACCTCATCCCAACTGACGCTCCCACCTCATCCCCACACGCTCCAGCCTCATCCCGCAACAACCTCAGCACCTCGTCCCCAACCACGGCTCGCACGTCATCCGCAACACGCTCCACCTCATCCCAACACGCTCCACCTCGTCCCCAACACGCCCCACCTAATATCCAACAGCTCCCACCTCACCCACACGCCCACTCATCCCAACACGCTCCACCATCATCCCAACACGCTCCACCATCCCAACCACGCTCCACCCTCATCCCAACACGCCTCCACCTCAAATCCCACACGCCCACCTCATCCACAACGCTTCCACCATCGAACACGCCCAGCCTCATCCCGCAAGCAGCTCCACCTTCATCCACACACCGCTCCACCTCATCCCAAGCACGCCGCACCTCATCCCCAACACGCTCCCCTCAACCCCAACACGCTCCACCTCATCCCCAACACCTCCACTCATCCCCAACACCTCCACCTCATCCCCACACGCTCACCATTCACACGCTCCACCCATCCGAACACGCTCCAGCCTCATCCAACACGCTCCACCTCATCCCACACGCTCCACCTCATCCAACACGCCCACCTCATCCCCAACACGCTCCATCTCGTCCCAACACGCTCCCCCGTCATCCCACACGCTCCAACCTCATCCCAACACGCTCATCTCTCGTCCCCGAACACGCTCCACTCTTCAATCACACCAACACGCTCCACCCGCCCAACACGCTCCCACTCATAAAATATTCCCAAACACCTCCATCTCATCCCACACGCCCAAACCTCACCCCAACACGCTCCACCTCATCCAACACACGCTCCACCATCCCCAACGCCACCTCAATCCCAAAGCTCCACTCAAATCCCAACACGCTCCACCTCATCCCCAGACACGCTCCACCTCATTCCCCAACACGCTCCACCTCATCCCAACACGCCCACCTCATTCTCCAACACAGACGCTCCACCTCATCCAACACGCTCCACCTCACCCAACCGCTCCAACCTCATCCCCACATCGCTCCACCCATCCTCAACACGCTCCACCATCGACAACACCTCCACCTCGCCAGACACGCTCCACCCTCATCCCTTAACACGCCCACCTCATCTCCTAACACGCTCCACCTCATCGCTCAAAAACTGCTGCCACCTCGTCCCAACACGCCCCTACCTCAATCCGCCAACACCCCCACCTCATCCAACCACGCTCACCTCACCAACACCCTCCGACCTCATCCCAAAACGCTCCACCTCATCCCAACTACGCTCCCACACTTCATCCCAAACACGCCAGCTACCGTCATGCCCCACACGCTCCACCGCCATCCCAACACGCTGCCACCTCATCCCCAATCAGCAACCCCACCTCATCCCCAACACCCCTCACTCATCCCCAAATCTACCTCCACCTCATCCAACACACGCCGCACCTCAATCCTAACACTCCACCTCATCCCAACACGCCTGCCCACCTCATCCCAACGCTCGCACCTCATCCAAGATCGCCCCACCCATCCTAACACGCTCCAGCCTCATCCCAACAACTCCCACTCATCCCAACACGCCCACCTCATCCCAAGAAACGCTCCCACCTCAATCCCCAACATACTGCTCTCACCTCACCCACACGCTCCACCTCACCCCAACACGCTCCAGCCTCATCCCCAACACTCCACCTCATCCCAACACGGCTCCCACTCGATCCCGCAACACGCTCCACCTCATGCCCAACAGCGCTCCACCCATCCTAACAGCTCCACCCATCCCAACACGCTCCCACTCATCAACAGCGCTCCCTCATCCCAACACGCTCCCTCTCATCCCAACACGCTCCACCTCATCCAACAACAAGCTTCACCTCATCCCAACACGCCGCACCTCATCCCAAAACGCTCCAGCCTCTCCCAACACGCTCCACCTCATCCTAACACGCTCCACCTCATCCCCAACACGCTCCACTTCATCAGACGCCTTCCACCTCATCCTAACACGCTCCACCCTCCCAACACCCCACCTCATCCAACAGCTCCCACCCATCCCAACACGCTCCACCTCATCCTATACACGCTCCACCAATCCCCAACAACGCTCCAGCTCATCCCAACACGCTGCACCCATCCTAACACCTCCCCTCATCCCAACACGCTCCACCTCCAAATCCCAACACGCTCTCACCTCATCCCCAACTATGCTCCACCTCATCCCCAAACACGCTCCACTCATCCCCAACGCTCCAGACCCATCCTAACACGCTCCACCTCATCCCCGAACACGCTCCACCTCATCATAACAACGCTCCCACCTCATCCCCAATCAACGCTCACTCAGTCCCACAACGCTCCAACCTCAGGCAACGACGCTCCACCTTCATCCCAGCAACGCCCACCTCATCTAGACACGCTCCACTCATCCCCAACACGCTCCACCTACCCAAATTCGCTCCACCCAATCCCAACACGCCTCCCACCTCATCCCATACATACGCTCCACTCATCCAAAGCCCCACCGTCATCCCCAACATCGCTCCACCTCATCCAACACGCTCCACCTCAATACCCAACACCCACTCATACCCAACACGCTCCACCTCATCCAACGACCTCACCTCACCCAACCCCGCTCCCACCTCATCCCCATACACGTCCCATCCTCATCCCCAACACGCTCATTCTCATCCAAACACGCTCCACCTTCATCCTAACACGCTCCCACCTTCATCCCCAACCACGCTTCCACCTCATCCCCAACACGCTTCCACCTCATCCCCAACACCTCACCTCATCCCAACAGCTCCACCCATCCAACACCTCCACCTCGATCCCAACACCTCCACCCATCCCAACACGCTCCACCTCATCCCAACACCGCTCCACCTCATCGCCAACATAGTCCCCCCTCATTCCAACACTGCTCCAAGCTCACCCCATACATGCTCACCTCATCCCCAACACCTCACCTCATCCAACATCTCCCACCGTAAGACCAACACGCTCCACCTCATCCCCATCCGCTCCACCTCAATCCCACATTGCTCCACCCTCATTCCCAACACGCTCCACCTCATCCCCTAACATGTCCCACCTAATACCACACCCCACCCTCACTATCCCAAACGCCCACCTCATAATCCCCAACATGCCCACCTAATCCAACGACGCTCCACCAATCCCAACATTGCTCCCACCTTAATACCGAACCACGCTCCACCGTCATCCCAACATCCCACCTCAATCCCAAACGCTCCACTCAATCCCCAACCGCCCCACCTCATCCCCAACAATCGCCTCACTCATCCTCCAACCGCTCACTCATCCCAACGACGCTCCCCTCATCCCCATACACGCTCCACCTCATCTCCAACCTCGCCACCTCATCCCAAACACGCGCCCACCTTGCACCCAGACACGCCTCCACCAATCCCCAACACGCTCCCACCTCATCTGCCCAGACACGCTCCACCTCATCCCAACACGCTCCACCTCATCCCCAACACGCTCCACCTCACCCAACACGCTCCCACTCAGTCCACACACGCTCCCACCCATCACACGCTCCCACCTCAATCCCCAAGACGCTCCACCTCATCCCCCAACACGCTCCCCACCTCATCCCCAACCGCTCCACCCATCCCTAACACGCTGCCAACCTCAACCCCAACACGCTCCCACCGCATCCCACCGTCCACCTCATCCCAACACGCTCCACCTTCATCCCAACACGCTCCACCTCATCCCAACAGCGCTCCACCTTCATCCCCAACAACGCTCCACCTCATCCCCAACACGCCTCCACCTCATCTCCACACGTCTTCACTTCATCCCCGAACACGCTCACCTCATCCCAAACCCGCTCCACCTCATCCCAACACGCTCCACCTTCATCCCCAAACACGCTCCACCTCATCGCCAAACACGCCCACGCTTCCATCCCCAACACGCTCCAGCCTCATCCAACACGCTCCATCCTCATCCCAACCGCTCCACCACCTCCATCCCAACACGCTCCACCTCATCCCCAACACGCCCACTCGTCCCAACACGCTCCACCAAACCAACACGCCTCCACCTCATCCCAACACGCTCACCTCGCCTCAACACTCTCCAACCGTCATCCCAACACTTCCACCTCGTCCCAAACGCTCTCCACCTCATCATACACGCCTCCATCTCATCACCAACACGCTCCAACCTCATCCCCATACAGCTCCACCCATGCTCCCAAACCTCCCACCCATCCACACGCGCCACCTCATGCCCAACAGCTCTCACCTCGATCCAACGATCGTCCACCTCATCCCCAACACGCACAACCTCCACCTCATCCCCAACCAGCTCACCTCATCCCAACACGCTCCACCTCATCCAACCACGCCCACCCACCCAACACGCTCCCACCTCATCCAACACGCTCCACTCATCCAACACGCTCACTCATCCAACAGCTCCACCTCGCCCAACACGCTCCCACCGTCACCCTAACTACCTCACCTCATCCCCAACACGCTCCACCTCATCCCACACGCCCACTCATCCCAACACGCTCCACCTCATCCCAACACGTCACATCATCCCACACGCTCCACCTCATCCCAACGCTCCCACCTCATCCCAACACGCTCCAGCCTCTAATCCCAAACACGCTCCACCTCATCCCCAACATCGCTCCACCTCATCCCCAACAACGCTCCACCTCATCCAACACGCTCCAAACCTCATCTCCATCACCCCACCATCATTCCAACACGCTCCCTACCTGATCCCCAACATGGCTCCATCCTCATTCCCAAACGCTCCACCTCAGTCCTAACACCCCACCTCATCAACCCTCCCACCCACCAACAGCTCCAACCTCATCCCAACACGCTCCACTTCAATCCTATCACGCCCCCATCCTCATCCCCAAACGCTCCCACCTCACCCAACACGCTCCACCTCAATCCAACACGCCCCACCTCATCCCCAACACGCCGCACCTCACCCCTAACACCTCCACCTTCATCCCACACGCTCCACCTCTATGCCAACACTGCTCCACCTCACTCCCAAACGCTCCACTCAACCCCAACACGCTCCACCTCAATCCCAACACGCCCACCCCTCATCCTAACACGCTCCACCTCTATCCCACCGCTCGCACTCAATCCCCAACACGCTCCAGCGTCATCCCCACAACGCCACCTCATCCAACACGCTCCACCTCATCCAACGCGCTCCACCTCATGCCCCGACACGCTCCACCGTCATCCCGAACACTCTCACTCGATCCCAACAAAACACGCTCGCATCCTCATCCTAAAACACGCTCACCATCCCAAACACGCTCCACTCTATCCCCCAACTACGCTCCACCTCATCCTACCAACCTCCACCTCATGCCCAACTACTGCTTCACACGTCATCCCAACAGCTCCACTCAGTCCCAACGAGCTCCACCTCTATCCTAACACCCTCCACCTCACCCAACGCTCTTCACTCATCCCCAAACAGCGCTCCCACCTCATCCCAACACGCTCCACCTCGTCACCAACACGCTTCCACCTCATCCCAACACGCTCCACCTCCATCCCAACACGCTCCCACCTCATCCCCACTCCATCCCAGCGCTCCAGCCACCAGACACGCTCCTACCCATCCCCATACACCTCACCCATCCAACACGCTCCACCTCATCCCCTAACACGCTCCAGACCATCCCAACACGCTCCACCTCATGCACTACGCTCCACCATCCAGCACGCTCCACCTTCTATCAACACGCTCCACATCGATCCCAACAACGCTCCACCTCATCCAACACCTCCACCTCTCATTCACACCCCACCTCATCCAAAACGCCCATCCTCATCCCAACTACGCTCGCCACCTGCATCCCCAACACGCTCGCCCCATCCCAACACGCCCCCCTCATCCCAACACGACTCCCACCTCATCCCCTAACACGCTCCACCTCATCCCAACACGGCGCCACCATTCATCCCCCACACCCCACCTCATCCACACGCTCTCACTCATCCCCAAACGCTCCACCTCAATCCTCAACACCGCTCCACCTCATCCCAACAGCTCCACCGTCACCAACGACGCTCCAACTCATCCCAACACGTCACCTCATCCCCAACACGCTCCATCCACCCACACGCCCACCTCAATCCAACATGCCCCACGCTCATCCCCAAGCTCCACCTCATCCCTAAAGCTCCCCCTCATCCCCAACACCTCCACCGTCATCTCAACAGCTCCCACCTTAATACCAACACGCTCCACCCTCATTCCCCAACACGCTCCCCCGTCACCCAACATCCCACCTCATCCCAAAAGCTCCACCTCATCCCCAACATGCTTCCCCGTTACCAACACGCTCCACCTCATCCCAACAGCTCCACCTAAATACAACACTCCACCTCATCCCCAACACGTCCCACCTCAATCCAACACGCTCCACCTCATCCCAACACGCTCGCTACCTCATCCCCAAACACGCTCACCTCATCCCAACACGCTCCACCTCATCCCAAACGCTCCACCTCATCCCCAGAACGCTCCCAATCCCTCATCCCGACACCTCACACCCATCCAACGCCCCACTCATCCCAACGATCCTCCACTCACCAACACGCTCAATGCCTCATCCCCAACTACGCTCCACCTTCATCCCAAGCATCGCTCCCACCTCATCCCAACACGCTCCACCTCAATCCCAAAACGTCTCCCACTCATCCCCAACACGCTCCCACCTCATCCAACACGCTCCCACCTCATCCCCTACACGCTCCACCTCACCCCAACACGCTCTGCACCCAATCCCTAACACGCCCCACTCATCCCTAACACGCTCCACCTCGAATCCAACACGCTCCACCTCACCCAACAGCGCCCACCTCATCCCACACGCTCCACCCATCCCCAACACGCTTCCACTCTCATCCCAACACGCCCAATCCTCATCCCACACGCTCCACCTCATCGCCAGACACTGCTCCACCTGCATCCCCACACGCTCCTCATCCCAACACGCTCCCACCTCATTGCCCAACGACGCTCCCACCTCATCCCAACACGCTCCACCTTCATCCCAACACGCTTCACTCCTCCAACAACCTCCACCTCATCCCAACAACGCTCTCACTCATCTCACACGCCCTCGCAACTCTCCCAAACACGCCCCCCTCATCCCGAACACGCTCCACCTACAATCCCCACGACGCCCACCCATCCCAACACGCTCCAGCTCATCCCAACAGCTCCCCAACTCATCCCACACGCTCACCTCATCCCCAACACGCTCCCACTCATCCCAACAGCTCTCACCCATCCCAACGCTCCACCCTCATCCCCAACACGCCCACCTCATCCCAACACACGCTCCCACCTCATCCCAACGCTCTCACCTCAAGTCCCAAGCACGTCCCACCTCAGTCCCAACAAACCTCTCCACTCATCCCAAACGCCTCCCACCTCATCCCAATCACGCCCCACTCAGTC